>JARJDX010071791.1:0-12170 GCA_030264735.1 Gymnusa sp. GC000175 | reverse complement strand
TTGTTAAAGAAATACAAGAGATTAGAGGATTGAAGAAGCTTTTGAGACTGTTAACTTGTAAGTCTAAAACGAATTGTTTTGTTAAAGAAATACAAGAGATTAGAGGATTGAAGAAGCTAATTAGGCAGCTAAATTATAGGCTTAAAACCAAATCAGAGTCCAAAGAAGGAAACCCAAAATAATGCAACCCTTAAATATATATTTTAGTCTATGTTGGAGCGTATAAAATCTGTTACTTACATGCCCATTTCTACCTCAAACTCTGACAATCTTTGGTTTTATGCGGTCATGGAGAATTATAAATATTAATTTACTTTTAAATCTCCCCTCAAATATTTCTATTCATAAAATGAATCTCGAGTGCAGAATTATTCTGTCTGATTAAATTACCATGAAAACGCTTCAATGTGAATACAACTGCTGTGTTTAGGACTCATACCTTAATACGGGTGCTTATGAAATAAATCCAATTAGTGTATTGTTTTGCAGTATTTATTCCATACCAGCCACCCACTTAGAAGATTAATATGATACTTCCTTCCATGGTCATTTATCAAATTTACTCCTTTTCTTCTATATTCAAAATTTATACAGATTTCTTTAAAAAAATTTATTTGATGTAAAATCCAAAGAGTTTTAATATGATTCTGTCTGCTAGAATTATCATAAATCATCTAAGAATCATTCTCTTCTAGTACTGAATTTTGATATTAATATCTTTCATTTCAAGCACTTATACTTTAAATTATAGGCATTTAAAAGTCTCCTTATTTCTTCTATCAGTCGAAGTATATATTGAAGGAATTAAATAAAACACTCGAGATTTTGCATTCTGATTATTGGCATACTGTTGGAGGAGAAAGGACAGAAAGAATTAAATATTACACTCGAAAATAATTTATTTAAGCATTAATATATTATTTCATTTTGTTGTTTCTTGAGTCATTTTAGAGACTCCTTGCTCTATCACACACAACCTCCCTATTTCTTCTCCTTCGAGTTCATCTTCTTTAACGAGATTTCGTCTTCGATCGAATGATACGCTTTTCTTTAGTATTCGTGATCGGATGTTCGCTTCAACATTAATAATGCACTCGAGATTGTAGATTCTGTTTATTTGCACACTGCTAGAGGAGAAAGGATTGAATGATTATTAAAATGAAGGTGAGACAGTCCTATTTGCAAGATATAGCTTTATTATATTAAAGATATAACAAGTCTTTGAATTAAAAGAATTCAAAGGGCTTGATAGTTGCTTTAGCCGAACAATTTATTTATATTGGTGTTGAGATTAGCTTTAAGAGGATTCATCCTAAAATTCTTAAAATGCTTCGAATTAATTTATTTGTTTTCTTCTCTCAGATATTTCTGTGCCAATCTAATAGCAAATTTTTATGCCCATGGTTGTTTACTATTCTCAAATCCTAAATAATTCTTCTAAGAAGATTCTTTCTGGGGAATTCTCGTCCAACGGGGCACCTTTTAAAGAAAACAAGACTCTTCTACTCGAACTCAAGCAGGTTCTTCTCTCTGCGCCGCTTTCAGTCGATAAAATCTATTCTTTTAACTCGAAATCTGAAAATCAGATCTTTTTCTTTAAAATGACGAGCTCTCTGATCCTCTGCACGATTACTGACAACAGGGCTTCTTCAAAGGAGGTATCAAGATACTTTGATGAGCTTTTAAAGGAATTCGGCTCTAAATACTCCGATTTCACCGTAGTACATTATGATTTTGATGATAAAATAAAGATGCTCAGTGATACATTCAACAAACGATCCAAGTTCCTCAATGGGGCTGAAGAGCTTGAAAGTGCACACAGTGTGCTCGTTGAGAATCTCGATGCACTGATCAATCGAGGGGAGAATATCAACAATCTCAAAGACCTTGCCGACAAAGTAGGCTTTGAGACAAGAGAGATGTCTAGGAAGGTTAATCGAATGAAAAGGAATGCACAAATCGAGCAATACAAGATTTATGGCGTTGCCGCTCTTGTTATAATAATTCTTATATATTTCTTCTTTTTTAGATAAATGCTTTATAAAAGATATTTTTAAGAAACCGATTAACAATAAAGGTAGATTAGTTAGATTTGTGTTAAAATAATTATTAATATTTTTAGCTTCAAAAGTGGGTTTGAAATGGGTTGATATTCCATTTCAATCCTTTGATGACTTTTTATTCCGACTTCAATGGACTGGAAATTGAATATATCTGGAAATACAAAGTTTTCCAACTCATTTCTTTTATAAAGGAATTAGAGAACTTATTGAATAGGTATAAGACATTTCAAGGCAGTAAAGCCTCCTATTATCTAAAGGCGTGAACCCATCCCAGTTTAATTAATGATCTAAAGCTAGTAACGCACCATATAATCTAAAGGCGTGAACCCATCCCAGTTAAATTAATGATTTAAAGCTAGTAAAGCCCTATATTAGATAAAGGTGCGAGCCTATTAAATTTCTATAGACTTACAATAAATTAAACAAATATTATATTTAAGGGTTAATTGTAGATTTTCTTATATTTCCTCAATTGAGCCTTTAAGCGCCTTATCAAGAAGTATTATATTTGAGGGTTAATTATAGAGTATCTTTAACTCTGGCTCTAACCTGCCAGGATAGTTGTCTCTTCTGAGGGCTCAATGGCGCCTTCAATCCTTTCTTCTCTAACAGCCGACGGCTATTGAAGATATACTCTCGAGCGTTTTCTTCAATATTGTAAGTTGGGTCTAAACCCTAATGATTCTTGTCACTCCAAGATCTTTAAAATGTTTTTTGTGATATGTTCTTACTACACCGTCTCAAGTCATTACGCGAGGAAAAAACATTCTTAAATTAAAATATTTTAATTGTGAATTATTTCTTGTACAAGAAAGATTTTCCAGCTCAGTTTTTATTTCTCTTTCTCAGATTTAACTTGATTTTCTTAGATAAAAGTCCTGGAACATTTTAAATGTTTTCCTGCTTTGAATGAAGTATTTCCGTTCAACAAAGCTCATCTTTGATACATCGTCTTCAGAGAAATCATCTTTGTTGATGAATTTCACGAAATCGCCGATTCTTTCAAAAAACACTGCTGAGAGAAATTTTTGATTATCTTCAGTTTTGTTAGTATAGTAAAAATGGGAGCTGTGCAGATCCACACTTGGGGCATGAGCGTCAAGATCATCCTTCAGAACGTCCAGAGTGGATTCTACTACCTCACAGTGGTTATTTGAAAGCAGGAATGAAATCAGAAAGTTGGGTAACTCGACTGGCTGTCTAGGCTTGATGTAATCTGTAGTAGGACTGATATAAAAGCCAAAGTTAGAAACCTTACAGTTGAATCTGACTTTAATCTTTTCTTCATCGGCAAGAATAGAGTCTAAATCATAATAATCCATGGGTAAAATTTTGTTTTAGAATATTGCTTTGTAGTTCGAAACGCTTTGAGAAAGTAACAAATTCAGTTATGAGTTTCTTTTATTTATATTTTTAATTAGAAATGTCAGTTTCCACGCTTTCTTTAACCTCGGGAGTTGCATCTTCGCTCTTTATTACTACAGCTATACTCTTACACCTATCTTTCGAGCCATCATCGTTTCATCTGCTATATTCGTAAGATATGCTTTCAAGAGTTTTCTTTGGCACGATATAGCGAATAAACGATTCAATCATTGTGGCGATACCAATCTCCTTTGAGAACAATATTTGTTATAAATAGCTTTAACTTCTTTATCAATTTCAATTATTTCTACAGAAGCAAATATGTAATATTAAATTAAGGAAATTTTTAGTTATGAATCAATCCATTTTAATGTATCAAATTCTATAATTAATTAATTCGATCCTAGATTATCTTGGAAAAGAATAATTATATAGGATATATTTCAAAGAGCCTACCAAGAAGATGTATCGAAGTTGTTAAGTGCTTATACGTGCTAATGTGTACCAAGCATGGCATTAAAACTTCAAATCGATGAGAGCACGCAATGTATAAGAAACAGTTCCGAATATATATATTGAGATTTTAGTTAATACTAGAATTAAAAACCGATATTAAGGTACAACAAAATAGGTCCGCATATTTGTGCATTATATGAAGAGGCGCGAGATCATTTGAATTGAACTTATTAATCAGGATCTACACCAAAATGTAGAATCTAAAAAGACAAGAAAATATAATCTTCTGGCCAATAAATTAGCACCAGTATATTAGTGTAAGTCAAATATTATTCTGTATGCGATGGCTTGGGAAGGTGTGGTAAGAACATACCACAAAAAACGTATTAAAGAACGCGAAGTCATAATTATTATCAAAGTTTATATCCGATCGAAAGTATAAAAGAAAATACCTGAGAGTATATCTTTCGATTACTGACGAGATTTTAGAGAAGAAATGATCGAATGGGCTATTGAGTCTGCAGGTGAGATAGCTGCCTTGGAGTTAGACCCAGAGCGAAGGAAAAAAAACAATATACAATAAATCTTTAAATAAATTATGAGTTTTAAAACCACTTTAAGCTCTATAATTAAAGATCAGAATTGTGTATCAAGAGATGATAGGATTGAAGATGCTATTGAGTCAGTTGTCTCGCCAGCTGACTTGTAAGCTTAAAAACAAACCAGAACCAAAATATCTCTTAAATGATTTTTGTTTTTAATTTTGTACGAATTTTTTAAGAACCAAATTCTAATATAAAACATATTTAATACGTTTTAAGTTCTATAATTGAATATTATTCTTGAGGATTATCTTAGACTTAAAACCAAAACTTATATAAAAGGCTTAAGTTCGAACTATATTCACCGTTAGCTCTAACTTTAGCACGACTAAGATAACTGTCTCTCCAGCTCGCCCAATAGCCTCTTCAATCCTCTCTTCTCCAAGAGCTCGTCAGTAAATATCAATTAAAGAATATTAATTTAACAATCATAAGAGAATTAGGAATACCAACAAATGTTGAAGCGTAGATCCAATCACGGATACTGAAGAAAACTCTTGAAAGCGTATCATTCGACCGAAGACGACATCTCGTTGAAGAAGATGAACTCGAAGGAGAGGTATCGGTAAGGAGGTTGTGTATGGCAGAGCAAGAAGTATTTAAAATGACTCAAGAAACATCAAAATAAAAAAATATACATTCATGCATAAATAAATTATTTCATTTTTTATCAAAAGGAATTTGGTCAAAAAGACTTGCATAGGGGCTAACAATTCGAAGCAAGGATGACTAGATGAACTCAAAAAACAACTGTTTTAAGTTTAAATGAATAATTAAACACTAATTCAATCATTTCTCATTAAACATTTTATTGAATGGTATTTTAACTCAAAACTATAAATATTAAAACTTCAGACTCCCTTTTTATGCTAAAATCTGGTTAAGGAGAAATTTGGCTTAATAATTGTTTAAACTTTTTTCAAAAAAACTGGTTCAGTTTATTGTTTTTAGGTTCAAACCAGCAGCTCTTCACCTACATTCTGCCCACCAAATTAAACCCAGGGGCCACTCCGATCATACTCTTACAAGCTTTGATTTCGGGTAACTTCTTTTAAAAGATATACTCTCGGATATTTTCGTTAATACCTATGAATTATGATTTTATAATCAAATTATATAGACTCTTTGATGCTTTTGTTCTGATATGATGCTACCGTCCCATCTCAAATCTTTACATTTGAAACAATAATTCTTTGAAATATTAAATAAAAATTTTAGGGCAAATGATTAGACATGGAGTTAAAAAGGGGACTTCAGTGGATAATTTAGAAGAAATAGTAGCGTTT
This sequence comes from Gymnusa sp. GC000175, assembly GCA_030264735.1. Taxonomy (NCBI): domain Eukaryota; kingdom Metazoa; phylum Arthropoda; class Insecta; order Coleoptera; family Staphylinidae; genus Gymnusa; species Gymnusa sp. GC000175. The sequence goes on along the minus strand of JARJDX010071791.1, from coordinate 6,398 downwards.
GAGAGCATTATTAATCAAGAGGATTCTATAGATAAGCATGAGAAACTGGTTGTGCTCAATCCAGATGCCTATAATAGCTGGAATGTTCTTAAAGGGAAATTTCTCGAAAATAAAAAGGAAAACGCAAAGAAACAGCTTAGTCTCACTCAAAAGGCGATCCAGAATAATCCAAAGAGCTACTATGCTTGGTATCACCGATCATTCATTCTTAATCGCATTGATTTCGACAAATCTAAGGAGTATCAATTATGTTCTATTTTATTATCTTTTGATCCACGAAACTTCCATTGTTGGAATCATTGCATCAGGATAAGTCTGAAGTTTCCACCAGAATATACTAACTATAGCTCTTTGTCGTCCTATTATATAAAACCTTTGAATTTTCTGTATTCAAGCCCGAATTCTGAGGCAGCTTGGAGATATTTTTGGAAAGTACGGGAATATAACAGGTTAAAACCCGTATATTTGAAGATTCATGATGGTAAACTTGAAGTTCTTTTTAAAGAACCATTTCAAGGTGAGTTAGCTATAAATGGCATTAAATTTAATTTGGAAACCCCGGTAAGAATATTCAAACCCAAAATGAATATTAATGAAGAAGAAATTTCAGTTGTTGTTGTTAAAGGGAAAGAATACAAATTCGAATATGAAAAGCGCCCAGAATTTATTGAAAGTCTTGAGAAACTTACTCCAAATAATTTGTTCTTGCTATTGACGAAATTGGAATATGAAATTGAAAATAGAAAGGAAATTGTCGAGTTACTTAAAAATATCGATCCTTTAAGAAAGAATTTTTATGAATCTTTGTGTAAAAAGTATAAAAAAATATTAATTATTAAATAAATACTCACAGACTGATTAAGAATGTTCTGAATAGCTTAACTCGGGAAAATACTTTATGAGCAGATCAAATACGAAATTCAAATTTTTTAATTATAGCGTCAGATGCTATAAAGTCATAAGAAGCTTTATTTCACGGTTGTTCGGAATCTGGCGCGACAGCAATTTATTAAAACCCTTTAATATATTACGAATTTTTAAATATAAACTTGCTAGAGACGAATAGATTGAAGATGCTATTGAGCCAGTAGACGCGACATCTATCTTGCTCGATTACAAAAGAAATGTTAGAGACGAATAGATTAGAGAAGCAATTTAGCCAGTAGGCGCAAAAGCTAGCTTGTAAACTGGCAGAAACCCCAGAGCTAAAAAGCAAAACTGATATTTCCATAATAAAATTATTTAAGTCAAATTACCAGCTTATAAAAGTTTAATTGCATCTTTTTGATGAGATTGGGTTGAATTGTTAACACTCATAATTAAAAAGCCACTAATACTAAATAGTCGCCACAGCAATTGCTATAAGCTATTCCAAAATGCAGTAAAATGAGCTATACAGAGCTTCTTTGGTGTGAGGGTTGAAGTTAGCAGATAAAGAATGATATTTCCCTGCCGATATTAAAGCTATTGCGAAACAGAATATTCTCTAAGATCGATTAATCAAAATTTGTTAAAGTTTTCATTTTTTAGATATTTTAAATATAAAAGTAATAATTTTCTAAGCATTAAAAAGAAGATAATTTATGTTTGCTGCCGAATTTACGACTTGTACCTTCTTCTAGAATCAGATACTCTTTGCTGTTCCCTAGTCAATCTTCAGCACATCCGATACCGCTCCTTCAAGGCCACCCGCTTCAACGAGATTCCATCTTCGATCGAATTATATGCTCTTTCAATATTCATGATTGGGCATATGTTTCAACATTAAACCATATTCTCTAATATCTCTTTTGTGGTAAACTGTCCCATGCCATTCTGAAAGGTATTGTCTTAGTTTGGATTTATATATTTAAATATTACACTTTAACCGTTTACTCTTTATTTTCACATTAAATTTCTTCTTTCAACTTTTCTTATCTCCTCGCACGGATCTTTACAGTTATTTCCTTCGCAAACACATACTTCCACTACGTCCTCCTCTTTGAGGGGATAAAGATTGAATAAAAGAATTTCATTAACTACTCCTAGCTTAATTTTCTTTTCAACAAGCTGCTCCAACTTGATATTTCTAAGTTTTGAAAGTTCTAAAATAATTCTTTTCAAATTGTAAATGTTGCTCTTCCTTTCTGATTCAGGAAGATTTTTGTCTAAGAAAAATCCAGTTTTGTCAAGTTTTGATGTGCTAACAAGATCTTTGAAGCCGGTCTTTGCTATGCCATGGAATAGCCCGGTTTTGTCCTTTAGAATTCCATCAATCTCTTCAAATTCTATTTTTTTCCAAAAATCAACGTATTTATTTCTCTTTTTCTCTTTGTAAGCTGAGATTCCTTTGATTGGTTTCAAATCTTTATTTTTAATCTGTTTGATAATTTCTATGTTGTTGAAAAGGGCACTCAAAAGATATTTATCCAACGGAACTCGAAGCATATCTTCATTTGATTTATGCCCATCTTCTTTAAGGTTCGATTTTTTGATTAATGAAGATTTTTCTGCTGGCTTAATCATTTTCGATTGTAGATTTGAATCCTCTTCTTCTATGCCAAGCAGGCTACTTTTATTTCCAGAAGTATTTAGATTATTGTTCAATGGAACGGCATCTGATACGTTTTCTGTTTTGAAACTCTGCTTAATTTCCTTCACGATATCATCTTTATGCTTTTTGAATAGTATCCGAGCATCCAATTCCGGAAGCGGTTGGTCATCCCTTATTTCTTTCATTATCTCTACAATAATAGTTTCCGAATCTGTTTTGACTATTAAAAGTAGTAAAAAATGCACCAGAGATATTTTTGGCATTTTATTTACTTTACCATTTATTTTTGTCAGAAACAGAAACATTAAAAAACAATTTGATCAATTTAAACATTTATTTTTTTAAGTTGAAAAGAGAATCAATTTGCATGTTCGGCCTTATAATATATTTAAAGAATATAAAAGAATTTTTATCCGAGCTTTTTATTGAGTTTCAAGCAGTTCGTTACATCCATGCACAATCCGAATCAATCTGATCACCGATTCATCATTTTCTCTTAAATCATAAATGAAATATTTTCTTCTTGTGGAAAGTATAGGTTTCCAGAAGAAAACATGGCTAAATTATAGCCTAAGATCTTGACACAAATTTATCCAATTTCACTAGCACATTAATTAAATATTACTATGAGTTAATATTCAATTTGGTTACCTTCAATGAGAATGAAAAGTAAAATCGTCCAATATACCATGATATAGATGAGCCTCCTTGATGAATACTAAAACAAGCACACAAACAAAATCTGAAGTAGAAATCCTGTCACTTGCCTTGAAGAAAACATTCATTTGACATAATGCGAGTATTGAAGAAGAATATAACCAAAAATAGATAGAAGAGCTCGACAGTATGATTTCAGATCGACTTGAAGAAATAGAAGACTCGAACTCTAAAATACAAATTAATGCCACATTTTAAAAAGAGATGAATATATTATTTTTCACTATAAAATTAAGAAGGAATTAATTTAGAAAAGAATTGAAGAATAATTGAAAGATGCTATATTACGGCAATATTTCTATTTACGATTTCGAGTTTTTGTTTATTTAATTTTTGCTGAATTAAAATTTTGTTGATCTTAATTTAATCAGCCTCTTCTGCAAATAAGATTTGAATAAAAGCATATATTCTGTTAACTCATTCTATATAATTCCATGTCTGTCTCAGTTTTATTTCTCGAATCTCATCACTAATTATTCTCATTTCTTCTATATTCTAGATTGATATATTAAAGTTTTTTAATATATCTATTGGAGTGCATTTCTGATATTTCAAAAAGTTTTTTTTGTTTTTGATTAAGCATTTTGGATCGAAATTATATATGTTTGTCAATAGATATTGAGTTAAATAAACTTATATTGCTAATTATATTAAGAAGTAAATATCGTATGAAGCTAAAGACTCGGGCATCATGCCCAGCCAAAGTGATAGTGAAAGAATATAAAGGCAATGAATGTCTTGATTAAATTACATGGCCTAGGATTAGAAGGAAAGAGGAATAGACTGCCAATTTTATTTAGAATTTGCGTTTCCCAAAATTTACAAAGCCTGCATTCTATCTCAAGTTTCGATAAAAACTTTTGCTTGAATAAATAATGCCCTTGAAGATTAAAATAAAGCGATGTTCACGATTTATTATTCAAAAAGAAAGAAATTTTCAAATATTCACAATTGCGAAATGTATTACAAAGAAAATGTTAATCGATAATTTAATGAATATTTAAGAAAATTTGCCAATTTTATTTATTTAAGCCAATTTCTGATTCTCGGTATTTGAGATGCATTTGATTTTGTCAAAAGATGACCAAAAATAAAGGCTGCGAAAAGGATACCAGTAATTAATACAAGATTGACAACTGAAACATATCTTGAATTTTCAATTAATACTTGAGGAATATATTGTGTTCTGCGGATCGTTACTTCTTCGGATGAACTCATAAAAATTTTCCTAATTTTTTTTATATATTGATTTGAAATCCAATTGTAAAATAATCTATCAAGTTAAATCGCAGTTTTTTAAGCAATCTATCTCTACAATAGTATAAATAAACATTAAATCTTTAAGAAGTATATAGGATTTAGATCTGAATCGGTCTAATTACACATAGTTATAAATCTATTTTCTATTCATATTTACAAGCATCAATCTAAAAAAATCTCTTTGACTTTCTTCGGCAAATGATATATTTAAGCCAGTATTAGAATAGCTAGAAACAGCTTTAAGTAGAATCATCTCAAGATCCTCAAATCCGATTGCTCAAAAATCGCATATCACTTTCCTTCCGGTCTGTAGCCCTGTCATTCCTTAGCAGCTGCAATTCTTGCTTTCTTCTTAAGGAGACTATTTTTTCATCATATGATATAGAGCCGTTCTATGAGTATCTGCCCAGTGGATATAACCAACGACTAGGGAAAGGTTTTATATCTAGCTAATGAGACTATTTACCAAGATTATTACTCATTTACTATAGGCATAGACATTTCTCCCTGTCCGATCTCTCCACACGCTGATTATAACATAGCGCTTTGGGTGCTGCGAACTCTTTCGTAGTGTAAAACACAGGAGTCTTCTTGCATTAAGATTTCGTAGAGACCTGCTGGTTACTTAATACGGCGATAATTGAAGAAATAGTAAATAAATTCTATACTTTCGCCTACTGAAGGAATTGCCTCCCTGAGATTGCTAGAATGCTTAACGCCATGGTATTGTTTGATATTAACTCCGATTTGTGTACATAATGTATCTACCACGGTTCGAACATGTCACTATGCCAGACAGAGTTTTTTAGAGTTCAAAGCTATCCCCACACGGCCACTATAGCCCAGATTAATAGATAAATGGCACCTTTATATTATCAATATTTAATTATAGCATTTAAACATTCTTTATATCTTTTCCTTACAGAAAATTGTTCAGAGTTGTTAAAATTCCTATGCCAGAAAATGTATTTGGTAGATTATCTAAAATTATTCTAGTTCGAGATATTCTAAATTAGAACACTCATTTCATTTTTGTTTAATTTGTATGAATTATAATTTTGTGGAGTCGGTTTTAATACACTTCCATTTAAAAAAGCACATTTTTAAAGAGAAATTTTCAATGTATGATTTTTTAAAGTCTAAATATTCTCTATTCAATCAAATGAGGTAAATATGAAAGAAAAATTATTTTCACGGACAGGATAATATATCTGATTCTATTATAATTATATTGATCAGTTGGAGGGGGTGTTAGAGATAGGCGCTAGAATCCAGCTGGAAAATGAAGCGGAAGTAACTCTAGTGCTACAAAAAATTATCAACCATCTTAATAATAATGAAACATAATTAAGCTTATCTACGGTATTGCCAAGTGGAGAAAGGATATTCAAATTCCTAAAACTCAAGGAACAGCTCATAGAAGCTAATGTTTTAATTTTATATAAAGTATTTGTTTGATGCCTTAAATGATGATATTTGTAATTTCAGGTTAGAGTATTTTCAGGAATTGTTTTCAAGGTTGTAATATATATTATATAAAGCTTTTCATTCAAAAATATAAAAACTTCTAAATTATTCAAAATAATATTATAAAAAACAATATTTCCTGAATTAAAATTTAATTTTATGAACTTGAAAGATATCCACTAAGTTTATATACTTTCTTGCTCAGTTCTTTATCTTTTGGAAATTTAAATGTTCCTTCAACAAACATACTTTTAGCATCATTTTTGCCTGAAGATGGCATGTTTTGGATAGCGTTGAAAACATCTCCAAATGAGGCGCTATTTTTATTAGTTGTTGAAGTAGAGCCCGTTTTGCTATTTTTATTTTGGCTTGCAGACTTTGTTGCAGTGACTGAGGCATCATTCGCAGAAGATTTAACAGA
>JARJDX010071782.1:0-15214 GCA_030264735.1 Gymnusa sp. GC000175 | reverse complement strand
AGACTTTTTAAATATATTTGTACATTTTTTACTGTCCAAAATTTGAATGGAAAAATCAGTCAAAAAAATAAATAAAAATATTCTTGTAGAAATAAAATTGGAAATTGGGACCATAAGATATTATTTAAACAAAAAACAAACAGTAGATTAATTGGACGCTTAAAAAGTAGGCCCTAATTTAATATAATTTTTAATATAAAAATTTTTTAAGCAGCGAAATAATAAGATAGTAAAAAAGCTTTACTAACACATCCGCACGCAATTCATTCCATTAAATTAATAATATTTTAATTAGGAAACGAATAGGGCCTTTAGATACCAGTCCTGTTATTTACAAAATCAATAAAAAATCTAGCTTAAATCTAAATGGACTTAGTTACAGTGGCAAATGGCTTAAAATACTAAATAAAAATTTCCCAAATAATATCTCTAGCAGCGCTCTTGAAGAATAAATCGAATAAATTAAACTAAAATTGTGGATCCCTAATGGAAGTCTACTTAATAATTGTAGACATAATATCTTTCTATTACGAGAATAAATTAGTATATCACATGGCAAACCTGACAGTCGTATGAAGCCATCTTTTTCACTCTCTCCATTTTGAGGCAGGTATAATAGGAGGCTTGGAAGATTATAAAGGTTATGTTAGCCATCCAGAGGCGGTCCGAGATACACCATTGAAACTTCTGTGTTACCATAAACAGCTGATACTGTTGGGTATAATTTTTTATCTGGTAATCCTGAAAAATACATTTTAAATGAATATAAAAAATTGATTACGTTTAAAGGCCTTGAAGAATTAGGTTTGATGCACTTTGCAATGCAATTTTTTTTCCAACTAGCCAATTGGAAAGCTTAATTTTGATAGTAGCGTAGGGTTCTCAGATTGTCGAAACAAAAATTTTTAACCTAAAGCTTCACCCGTTCCTCAAAATGCGATGCAAGCGCGCTCTAGCGGCTGCGCTTGGCAATAATTCACTGTGTAAAAATCAGATTTTAATTTATATGCAAGAGTCAAAAGAGCAAATAATGATATTGTATATTATAACTTGTTTTTTTAACAGTTAAATTAGATTTATTGAGGAAAAAAAGTTTTAGTAAAGGGAAAAACATAAATGTCTGTTGTCACGTCAGTGACATGAAGAAATTAGAGAATTAAATTTCAGTAGAAGGCATATGCCTACTATGCACACTAATAAAACTGCTGACCAAGACCTCACAGATGGGATTGTAAATCAAAGTAGAATAAAAGGAAAGTCACAAGGATTGCAAAAAAAACGGATCAACGTCACGACAAATTTCCGAAAAGTCCGTCAAATGTAACAAACCGGCCTTCATATGTTAATGGACCTCACACAAGCCTTTGACAAAAAAATAGCAGACATCGAGAAAATTTTGAAAACCAGAGGTATCAGCTTGAAAATCACCAACATAATATTGTCCTGACACAGACAACAGAACAAGGCTCCTAATAGATCAAAGACATACCAATGAAATATCCGTCAGTGTGGATAAATTTCCGAAAAATCCGTCAACTATAACAAACCGGCTTTCATATGTTAATGGACCTCACACAAGCCTTCGACAAAAAAATAGCAGACGTCGAGAAAATTGTGAAAACCAGAGGTATCAGCTCGAAAATCACCAACATAATATTGTCCTGACACAGACAACAGAACAAGGTTCCTAATAGATCAAAGACACACCGATGAAAAAACCCGTCAGTGTGGGACAAGGGGATAGTCTGAGCCCAACACTTTTCAATACAATCATGGATGAAATTATCAAAGCTATTTAACGAAAACAAAATCAATGGTGATCTTAAAGGATCCGATCAGATCTGGCTCAACATTAAAGGATGTCCAATATCACTGGCGTATCCAGGGGGGGGGGGCATGCCCCCCCCCCTTAATGTCCAATGAAATTTATTATTTATTATTTAAACTTTTATGTTTCATAATATTAATGTGGTATGTTGTAAATAAGAAGTGTTTGATGCGCAAGTTGAGTTTTGTACTCAGTTTTGTAGATGTTATGCATATGTTATAAATAATATATACGTAATCTCTAATTTTTTCAATAAACTACTGAAACTATCATTCTTTTCACTTTTCCAGTATGTACCTTACTATCTACTGTATATGTATCTCGGCTCTTATTTTTGATGCAAAATTCTTTTTAAATATTGGCCCCCCCTTAACATACTTTGTGGATACGCCACTGTCCAATATAAGTGGTAATGAGCTTTAATTATCTTGGCGCTGAAATATTGAGCAAAAGAGCTCAAGAGAAATAAGGAAAATGTAAAAGAATTTTTGGGTGCCCTAGAGTTGCAATTTAGAGAAATAAATTCATCCTGAAAGAAAGCAAAGTGTGCTATATAAGACCTAGGACAGACCTGTTATGACTTTTTCAGCCGAGACCAGAGCAGACGCAGATACTTAAAAAATATAAAGACGTCTACGAAAATGAAAAAACTCTGATCCATATCTGATCCCAATGTAAAAGACGATGTTCTAAGTGAGAAATTTAAAGAGACTGTAGAGTCACTGATATTGTACGCGGGATAAGATCAATCGTCTCGAGGGGAATCAACACTTCATAGGAAGCACCAACCCTTCAACTACAAGGTCCATGTTATGAGCGAAAAACCAGTCGAAGCCTTTGTCAAGGTCTTCATCGGTCCCAAAATACGTCGAAAACGGATTTGAATTTGACATTGGAAACAACCGTCACAATTCTTCGAATTCGACAGATTCCACTACACTCTCTAAGCCGGGAAGAACGTCAATAACGCAACTCTCACGAAACCAAATAGTTCAGCCACGGCTACACCACCTAGAAGAATCTCTACCTACAAGTTTTCACCGCTTACAACAAGGAAGTCAAACTCAACAGCTAACTTGGGCCAAATATTCATAGATACATAGTTTTATTTGTATATAGTGGGTGGGGGGTGATTGCGTATGCCGTAATTTCACTATATACATGCCACATCATCTGACTCAAAAATATATGTAGTACGAACAAGAAAATTGTTCTGCACCGGTTCGTTATTATTATATTATTATTGTGTTATATTGGCCGGGTCGGGCCGCAAAAACATTCGTTGTGGGCCGCATGCGGCCCGCGGGTTTGACATCCTTAGCTTACTAAATTTGAGATCCCCAGAGTATCACTATGGTTTTAAATATTTGAAAGCTTTTGATTGGTTAGTTGGATAAACAAATCTAATTAAAAGCTATAAGCTACCTATTATGTAAAATTTTTTTGTTAGCCAATAATCTTGAAGATCTTTCTACATTAATGATTTATGTTTGTTATTGTATGACGTCCTGCTATTCAACTATGATGATAACTCGTTGTTAGGACTACATATGAATTTATTGATAACAGGAAAAAATTGCCAATGTTTCTATTATTGTATATAACCTTCATCAAGGCTAAAATAAATGTAAAATATTTAAAAATTATGAATAACAAAAATTGGTTTTTTATAAAGATACAGTGAAAGTAAAGAAAACAATTAATTATATCTATATTAGTAGAAAAGACAATAATTATAATTACCTTAAATTTTAATGAAATAATTATGTAGAAAGGAGTAGAGTGCAATGATAAAAAAGAAAAAACAGTGTATCCATCATCCAACAACAAATTCTTCTGCATCCACGTGGAAATAAAATTAAATTATACATCGCAAAATTGGCCAAAAACCATAAAAACTCAAATTGTATTGTATTCTGCCATAAGAAACCAAAAGGATTACCCAGATTTTTCAATAACCATTAAATTAAAATATATCCAAATTTTTCTTTTTATAAACCAAAACTAAATAAATTCCATCTAAATCCAACAAAAATAATTAGCTGTTGAATAATATTTTTTTTCCGTTTAGGCGGTGGTTATCTTCTTTATTTTAATTATGAGGAACTATTAAATTTTATTAAATTTGGTGTGTAATATGTAGCGAAATGTTTTTGAAACTGAAAAACTATTTTTAAAGATTTTAAAATGGACGTGAATATACTAAAAATCAACAAAATGGCTAAATCGTGTGTAATATTTTTGGATGTATTTGTGGAAATTATTGAAAATTGTGAAAATGACAAGAAGGTTGCATAAAAATTTTGTGAAAGAATATTGGCGGAATTTTTATTTTTAACATATGCAACCTTCTTGTTATTTTTACAATTTTCAATAACTTCAACAAATACATCCAAAATTATTACACTCAATTTAGCCATTTTGTTGATTTTTAGTATATTCACGTCCATTTTAAAATCTTTTAAAATAGTTTTTCAGTTTCAAAAACATTTCGCTACATATTAGACACCAAATTTAATAGTTCCTCATAATCAAAATAAAGAAGATAACACAACAATTATTGTCTTTTCCACTAATATAGATATAATTAATTGTTTTCTTTACTTCCACTGTATTTTTGTAAAAAACCAATTTATGTTATTCATAATTTTTATATTAATTTTAGCCTTGATGAATATTGCATACAATAATCGAAACATTGGCAATTTTTTCCTGTGAGCAATAAATTCATACGTAATCCTAACAGCGAGTTTTTTTTCCTAAATCATCATTAATGCTTAAAAAACATTTTTTTGGGATTATTCTATTGGAAAAATAAATATTGTTTATATTAATTAATTTTTATTTTACGCCTGACTCGTACGCTTAATGCGACACCTCGTGGCGAAATTAATAAGTTGTAGACTGTTATCAATAAAAAATACATTTTCAAATTATGTATTTCCGAATGAGCATCAAGACAATGTGGTTTTAAACTACTGTATTTAAGAATTATTGTTATTCGCGTCAGACTATTTCGCAAAATAGTTCCAGAAATTCCACCGAAAATTAATTTTCTATTTACTCACGTCACTGAAGTAACAACTGTCAATCAGTTTATTCCCTTTATTACTAAAACTATTTTCCTCAATAAATCTAATTGAACCGCAAGATATATACAATCCCAATTATAACTTCTGTGTATAAATTATAACCCAATTTTTACATATCAAATTGATGCTAGAACGACGCACACATTGCGTTTTAAGAAATGGGTCAAGAGTAAAAGCCATTCTTACATTTCTTGGTACTTTTGCATCAAAAATGGTCAAATTAAACATGAATTAATTTTAAACAAATAATTTAAAAATGAAAAATACTTACCTCGGAAGGCAACTCCTAAAAATTCATAATTCTTCTCAAATGAAAGCGTATTATCATCACAATCCAATATAACACGTATTCGTTCCCCGACCTAAAAATATATTTAAATTTTATTTAAACCCCAATAAATAAAATTGTAATAATATTTTTACCTGATATTTAGGAGCATTATTAAGTAATGGATAATTCCCTTGTGCATCCCCATTATGTAAAAGATGATTATCAACAAGATTCCACCCCCAGCTCTGCTCATCAGATCCTAACAAAGCAACATATCCATGGCATTGCAAAGGTGCATCTTTAGTTGCAATTCCTATAACAGCCACAGTACCCAGTGGCCCTTCCCAAATAACTTCCCAAGCATGCCTTCCTTGTTTAAACCCGATTTTCCCCCGGGATGCATCTGTACTTTGTGCCACTGGATTTCTGTGAAGTGTGAACCCATTGGGTTTAATGTATATATTCCTAGAACAATCATTGGGATTCCATGAGTGATAAAACGCCCGCAATTTTGCTTTATATGTGGGCACAGAGGATAACAAATCTGATTTTAATGCTTCTTCTGCAAGTTTCCGCACGCAATGTAACCTCCACACGTCATTATTTTCGTCGTTTAAATATTTGTACCACCTTTTACACACAAGCGAGCAATTCCTTAGATCGTGGAGGTTTAAATATGAGAAAATTACTTCTAAAACATTGTTTTCAAATAATGGTCCATCCATTTTAAGGTGGTTGTGGATTTTTTGACATGACAGATGTTTGACAGATGACAATATGTTTACAACTAAACGTTCGGAATTTGGAAGATAAATTAATTTATAAAAATTTTAGTTTTAACGGTTATAAATTATAGAAAGAGAGTGGTTAGAAGTATTAATTTATAACTTAGATCGTTTTCTAATGCATAAGTTCAAAATTTTATGTGTTGCTAGGGAATTTAATTTTGTTTCTGAATGTTCTGAACGTTCCTATGAAATAGGGCGGTAAAGCATGCGGCCGATAAGGACGATATGACACCTAGCGCCAAATGGCGGGAAACTGCTAACCCATACTAAGGTTACCAGATTTCTCACTTTTAGAATACACGTGACTTTATCGAGATAATAATCCAGCCTGACACAAGCTTTATTTTTACGGAAGTTTTATCTATATTTAGACATAAACGTAAAATTTACGCCATAATCGTAACTTTCTTTTAAATATAATTCATATACATTTTGACACAAACGTAAAGTTTGCAGGAATTTTCCAATTATGACTTGTACAGGTTAAGAAACACCATACACAAACTTAACTTTTACCTAAGTTTTATGAACATTTTGACACAAACACGAAAGCTAATAATGAAAATGAGAATATTACGTTGTTGACCCACAAAAAATATCATTTAAAAAATATCAAAAGATATGACACAGGCATCGTTTTTTATAGTGATCGTAAAAACCTATAACAACTTTACGTTGTTTACATTGGTCGGGATCAGCTGCTCAGATTGGCACGGTAAGGGAAGGTTGGTTAATAAAGTTTTTTTTTAATAATTACCTCAATTAGGTAATTTGGTTGGGTGCCAGTAGCTACAGCTGCTACATAAAAATTTCAGTCAAATTGACACGCTAATTTTTTTTTAATTGGCGTTTAAAGTTTAATTAAATCGTTTTCTAAACACAATCAACGTAAATTATTTATAAAACAAGTGCTATCTCTCAAACTACACATTGAAAATTTTTGTGTTTTAAATATGTTATTAGCGAATAAATTTGCTACATTTATTGTAAATTTCAGTCAAATTGACATGCTGTTTTTTTTTTAACTGGCGTCTAAAGTTCAATTAAATCGTTTTCTAAACACAATCAACGTTAATTATTTATAAAACAAGTGCTATCTCACAAACTACACATTGAAAATTTTTGTGTTTTGAATATGTTATTAGCGAATAAATTTGCTACATTTATTGTAAATTTCAGTCAAATTGACACGCTGAATATTTTTTAATTGGCGTTTAAAGTTCAATTAAATCGTTTTCTAAACACAATCAACGTAAATTATTTATANCATTTATTGTAAATTTCAGTCAAATTGACACGCTGAATATTTTTTAATTGGCGTTTAAAGTTCAATTAAATTGTTTTCTAAACACAATCAACGTAAATTATTTATAAAACAAGTGCTATCTCACAAACTACACATTGAAAATTTTTGTGTTTTGAATATATTATTAGCGAATAAATTTGCTATATAAATTGTAAATTTCAGTCAAATTGACACGCTGATTATTTTTTTATTGGCTTTGGAAGTTCAATTAAATCGTTTTCCAAACACAATCAACATACATTATTTATAAAACAAATGGTATCTTACAAACTACACATTAGAAATTTTTGTGTTTTAAATATGTTATTGGCGAATAAATTTGCTACAATAATTGTAAATTTCAGTCAAATTGACACGCTGATTAATTTTTAACTGGCGTCTAAAGTCAAATTAAATCGTTTTCCAAACACAATCAACGTTAATTATTTATAAAACAAGTGCTATCTCATAAACTACACATTGAAAATTTTTGTGTTTTGAATATGTTATTGGAAAATAAATTTGCTACATTTATTGTGAATTTCAGGCAAATTGATGCACTGATTATTTTTTACCTGGCGTTTAAAGTTTATTTAAATTGTTTTATAAACACAATCAACGTAAATTATTATAAACAAAATCGTCTATAAAAACTGTGCATTGAATATCCTAACGTATGCGTAAGATACTTGGATAAATCAAAAATTATAGAAATAATTGATCCATACATTATGAAAACTCGATTTTTGAATTAAAAGAGTCAGATTTCCTTACAAACACAATGCTATCTCCTGCCAAACTTTTTCAATTTGAGGCGAATGTCCTCTCCATTTTGACAGGAGCTTGGAATGGCTAATGGCAGTATGTCTCTGCAACTTCCTTTTATTAAAATGTATGTTGGAAATAATTCCACTATTGACATTCGTCACTTTTATTAAATACATAACCATATTTTATTAATTATGAGCTGTGACAATGTGTTTCTTCAACTTGATGGTAATAATTTCATTAACAATGTTTGCCAAAAGTCATGGAACCTCCCAATTTTTCCTAAAACCTTAAATATGAATTTCTAAGCCAAACAAGTAAAGTTGAGCTGTAGAGAGAATACAGATAAACAGGCAGACAGACAACACTTCGAAAACTAGTTTTTCTGAATGAGTTAGGTCGGAAACGGATATTTCTGCGATTTTTTTTCTTTTTACTTCTTAAATGAAAGTAAAAAAAAGAATATACTATTATGCTTCATATTCTTTAGGAGCTTAGCCATACTCTCAGCCAAAACCTATTAGTGAAGAATTTTTTAAAACCGATGCAAATAACAGCGTACAAAATTAAAAGAACAAAAAAATACATTGTATATGGAAAAAAGGTATAAAATAACCTAAAACGGTAATGGTAAGCGAGTTAATAAATCTTTATTTGTCAAAAAAGTAAGTAAAAAAATCTTGGCTTTCATTGTTTTACAATAAATACGATTTTTTGTATTTAGATTTGTTAAATATGTGCTGAATAATGTTATATTTAATTAAAATCAAGGAATATAGACGATAGAATATTTTAGGGCCTATAATTTTTGAAAAAACAAATGTAAAAACACGTTAATAATCCGAAAATATCAGGTAACCCTAACATTAAGGTTCTGGCGGCAAATCCACGAACTAATGAATGAGGAGCGTGTCCCACGTGAATGTGATCGACCAATCAGAGCCAACACTTTGTACGCGCCGCCAAAGCTAGTCTCATATGCTGCACGAAAGAGCTCCTCTTTTTAAACCCGTGTACGTGTCATATTACAACTAAAAATTGCAAAAGTTTAATAAAATGGTAGCTTAATATCACAAGAACATCAATACCAAATCAAATCGAAAATGTGCTAAACGAAACAGCCGTATTTCTTTGTAAAATGTTGGTTAGTTCTAGTCGCCATTTTGGTCGACCTGCTGCCTAGTGGATGTAGTTTTGGTACTTAAATTGGAAAAAATAAATAATTTCATTAACAAACTCGTGCTTTTTTGTTAATCATTTAATAATTGAATTGTTAAGGATGGCGCAGCAAAATAATACAGTGAATTATATTTTGCACGATTCCAGTGGTGAGTTCATCAAAATCGTACTTTATTTTATTAAAACAAATACTAACCCAACTACCAACACATGATTTATTGCGAGTTATTAACATTGGACCTACTCAAAAATATTACTTTTTATCACATTTCAAACAAATCATTAAACGTGCTTGCTATTTTTAAATAAAAACACAAAATTCTTCAGAGAATTTCATAACAAAACAACGACTAAAAATAAATATTTTCTTCACACAAATCACCTTCTAAGACAATTTTTTTGGGCTTAATCTGTTTTAAATTAGATCTTTCTATGGGGCATCTTAATTTATTATCAAACCATTAGAAATTATCTTAAATAATTTGATTGTACAACTAATTTTGAGTCAAAATTCAATTTTGAAATTTGCAATATAAAAGCAAATTTGCAAATTCAACTAGGAATCGATAAGTGGCGGAAACGAATTGTTTAGAAGATTACCAATAAACGATTTACCATTCCATGCACCTGCGGTTTTGATTTTTTTATTGTTTATAAATTGTTGTTATAAAAAAGCAGCGCGCCATCAATTTTTATTCACAACCATAAATTTTTAACATTTCAAGGTCTCAATTATTTTTTTTTATCAAAACATCGCTTTTTATGAACCACCCCGTAATTTACGCAAGCAACAAATAGCTGAATTTAAATTGCACACATTAAAAGTGTAATTTTATCAAAAATGCTTATCTGCGCTGATTATAGCTGCCTGTTGTGGCGTGCAGCTTATAAATTTTAGGTTAGGTTTTAGTGAGCAATGCTTTTTTGCCTCAATTTCATTTCTTGATAAGTTTTTTTTAAGTTCCTTTGTACAATAAGCGCGCCTTTATGACTTGTGTAAGTATTCATGTGGAAAATTGATTTAATTTACTAGTGCTTCTTAATGATTTAATGCTATAGGTTAAGGCGCTTCTGCCTTGCCACCGCATTGCTGTTTTTTTTTTAAAAATAATTTTGTTTTATCTAAAAATTTAAAACTTTAAAAAAATAAATGGTTGTTATAGATGCAAATAATAACGTGCAGCATTTACGTACCTTTAAATAAATAATAATTTACTTGTCATAGGTTACGCACAGGTTAGGTTTATTAAGTTAATTTTTGTTTTGTTTTTGCCAATTAAAGTTTGGTTTTTGCTACTAGAATATTTTTTATTTAAATCGGAGCAGAACTAGAACAGATTTCTTTAAGTTTTTTTTACCAGGACCAATATTTAAAAAAAGTTATTTTAAATAATGGTCATGGTAATTATAAGTAAAAAATATTTGCAAATTAATTTAATGAATTAAAAAGTAGCCTATTTAACGCTAATTTTGTTATTTGTTTTTTATGCTGAAATTTTTTAGGTTAGGATCAACACGTTTTTCTTTTAATGTGGGAGTTCTAGTTTTATTTGAATGCAAATTTAAGAAATGAAATGTGTTGAAAGTTTTGTTTTCTTGGGTTTTCTCATTTGAAAAATCAAAATTTTATATTATCAAATTTTAAAAAATTGTCTTAAAAGTTTGGTTATGTTATGTTATGTTATGTTTTTTGTTGTGTTAGGTTTTTTTTTAGTTTTGCCTAAGATACAAATTTAAGGTATAAAACTAAAAATTAAATATTATCTAAAAAAGGCAATTTTTAAGTTAGATAAGTTAGGATTTTTTTCAATTGAAATTTTTAGGTTAGGTTTATCATATTTTTTTCTTTTTGTATGAATATGATATTATAACAGTTTTTTCATTTCTGATTCTTTACCATTACAAATGTAAGAAGTTGGGGAACTAAAACCCAAAAATTTATTACCAAAAAATCAACATTGTTGTTGGAAGTGGGGTTAGGTTTGTTTTTCATCAAAAATTGTTTTTGCACATGCATTCTCTAAAAAAAACTACTCGTTCACATTTTGAAAGAAATCTTATTTTATGCTGAATATACTAAAAAAAAATTGAAAAGTCCTCCACTCGACTTTCCCGCAAATAAAAAAAATAACTTCACCCAATGAAAAAAATGGAGGTGTGGTCACCACACGACTTTCATTTACTAATTTGAGATGATTTTTGGGTTACTATCATATTTGAAGATGTATGTTGGCAATAATAATTCAATTATTGACGTCTATCACTTTTGACGGGTAATTAACCCTATTTCATTTATGTATTGTCAGCTGATTAAATGACATTACGTCTCTGCAACTTGATATGAATAATTACACTGACAATGTTGCATAGCAACAATGAGTTCTTAAAATGTTAAATTTAAAAAAAAATGATAGTAACAAAATTTGTGTAAAATTTATTTTTACACACTTTTGACTTTTATCTTTTTTCATAAACTCAATAGATTTTGAAATATTTGCAAAAAAACCTAAAAACCTCACGAATTAACTACCACCTTCTGTTTTTGGATTGTAGCCAAAAGTCACTGGACTTCCCAATTTTTGTTAAAAGCTTAAATATGAATTTTTATGACGATCAGTTTAGCCGTCTGGGCTGTAGAGAGGACACAGACACCACCATATTTTCGCAAAAATCTCGATTTTGAAAATTGTCGCGGTTACTATACTTTAATTTACTTTGTAAACGAAAGTAAAATGTCTTAAATAAAACTAGTTGCTATTACAATTTCCGGTAATTTTATAAGAATAAACATTTTTTTTAATTAAAATTCTAAAAATTGAAAGCTGTAAACTTCCACCTTACTATTATACAGGATGTCCACGTTTGAATACAAAAACATTAGTTCGTTGTTATTATTTGGCTGCCAAAAACTAAAATAAATCTGGAAGTTATTATGTTGCACTAGCTATCGACCGCGAGATCCCTCTGCCGTGTTTATTGGGAAGTATGTGTGTGTTAGAGCTTGTTACTTTAAGCTGACCATTCTCGGTCGTTCCAAATCGAGTGGCTTGGCGTGACCTCACTCCAATGGAGTGACGGAGTGACCAAGAAAATAATAATAAAAGAAAGGGTGGGTCATTCAGGATCTTTTCATTTAGTCCATTATATTACTTTTTCTTCTATTTTCTTGGTCGCCGCTCCATTTGGAACGATCGTGAATGTCCAGCTTTAGACTAAAGTGCGATTAGCGTTGTCGCAATGACAAATGGTATTCCAGTGCCTGGTGATCGAACCCGTGGACCGAAACTTGGTGCTTTACCGCTTGTGAAAATTAACATATTTTTCGAGGTCGGGCGATCGCCCAGGGGCGCCAGAACAGAAAGGGCGGCGACCAGCCAGCGAAAATATATTGTTTTTATGAATTCGGTCTTAAATTGGATGATTGCAGAGGACAAGGTTACGATAAGGATCTAACTTGAAAGGAAAAAATGTGGGTGTCCAAAAAAGGATTTTAGATCAAAACCCACTAGCTCTTTTCGTATCATGTGGATGTCATAGTTATAATTTAGTGCTTTCTGATGGTGTAAAATCTGTATCTTCGTTTGGTAGGGGCGGTGAAAAAAATTTCGTCCTTGAGCGGAACTGCAATGTTAAATATTTTGGCCAAACAATTTGGAAACCATTGCTATATGTCAAACGCATTCTTTTATTCAAATACATAATAGGACCTATTTTGACGATGGAGTAAATTGGATTATAAAAATGTAAAACAAACGAAGTATATGACCCAAATACATAAATTACTTAAATTTGCACGTAACCATGTAGTCCAAGTTACATATTTCAAACAGGTGGTCACTGGAATTAATCAATTCCAATTTATCTTGATAAGAAACACATTGAGGTTTTATTAAAATTAATTAACCAATAATTAAAGACAGGTGTTCAGAAAGGTCTAAAATATCAGGAATTTAATTGAATTTTTTTTGCAGAGCAAGGATAAAGTGTGTCTTAGCTTAATTATTGGCGTTAACAATGAGGTTATGATGTCACACAAATGACATAAGGATTGACAAATTATAAAAAACTTTACTCGTTACTTTAAACGGCAAATCACAAAAAAATTCTTTACTCTTTAAATCAGCGGTTCTTAAACTTTTTTTTAGATGAATTGTGCGATCCGCATATATTTTTGGTGTAATTTAAGTTATTTTTGGTATAATTCTTGAATGTTGGGTTAAAATAATTTTGATTATCTTATTCATTGACGTGAAAGCAAATGGAGGAGGCCTTGCCCTAAAATGGGACGAAAACGGCTAATGATAATGATGATGATGATAATTCATTGATATTAAGAATGAAATGTTGACAAGAGGATGTAACATTTCTAGTATTAATAATACTAATAATAATAATAATTTAAATTTCGTCATTGACAAGGGAATATATTTTATTAATAGAATATGTATGTTGACACCTAATTTAAACCAATGGTTTCTAAGGTGGTAATCTTTAATTATACTGTGTGTCCCATAATTTATTGACCAAAATCTATATACAACTCAAAATTTTTAAAAATATCTGACTCCGCCCAAAAGCAAGTGGTTCCGCGTCCAGAACCCAATGCAAAAAGTTTGGAAAGCACTGAATGAATCAACCAATAAAATACATATAAATCACATGTGGAGTTAATTGACAAATAACTGATTGAATGTTTTAAAATCGATTAAAAATTACTTAAATTACAGTTAGAGGGAAGTTTTTATTAAACAATAAAATTTTACGCTCACCTTGATACTTTGTTGTCCTAAAATTAATTATTAAGAGAAAAAATTTATTGTCACCATATGTTACACGATCAAAATCAATTATTCTTGTTGCGTCTCTACATCTTTGGTATAAATAACAACAATTTTTAAAATTTTTGATTAATTATTTTTTATTACAGGGTGCTTTAAAAAGTTTGGTAATTCGCATGTAACGATTAATAGATGGCGCTTATATAAGGAATTATTCAAAAAAAATCGATATTTATTACTACAAATTAAAAAAAAATATATTAAAATTAAAGAATTAAATTTTTTAACATAAAAGTTTTTCCAAAATACATTTCATATGACCAAATAATATTTAATAATTAGGCTAATTAACAATAATAAATTTTAATTTGATTAGTAGCATTTTGTTTCTATTGCATCTTTCCCTTTTTTCTTTTTTTGCAAATTATCTTTAGATGCAGGATAAAATGTCGCTTAAATTATTTCGGTAAACAATCTTTGAGAGTTTAAAGAACAACTTTCAAACAAAACGCTGTAGTATTTTGTACCTTCTTAGAATAACCTTGGTCGAAAGCCTGCCTGAAATCAATTGCATGAACTAACAGTGGGAACAATAATTATCGAATAAAATATGAAACCCTGCAAGTTTTTTTTTCTGATGACGAAAGCCTGTTTTCATTGTGCTTACTTAATGCACGTGCAATTTTTATTCCTTCCTGTGCAATTATGAGTTCCTTAATATATGTCTTCAAATATCATAGCCATTTTGTCTCGTGCAAAAAATATTATGGAAAAAGATGCAAGTAAAATAAATATAGCGTTCAAAATACATTTATTTAGTTGATTAGCTGTGTTTGAAAGGTTTTTATTCCTAACTGAACGTTGAGCTAGTCATTCTGTTATTTAAAAAGTAACTACAGTCGAACTTCTTTAAGTAAAATTTTTCCATATCTCGATTTTTTCGCAAATTTTTGCATCAAGATCGCCTTTTATAGTTATTTCTGTAACTTGAATTTTCTATATCTCAATTTTTTTTAGTAAACTATAATGATTCGACATAGGGAAGTTTGACTGTAATTACTTTAACTTACACAAACCTAAAATGCTCGCCAAAAATTTTACTGAATTTAGTTGAAGTGTGACTTGCAACATTTTAAGAGTCGAACACACAGATAGACACCACTTCAAAAACAATTTTTTCTGAATGAGTGGGGTCAAAAACGCAAAAATCTACACTTCAAAAACT
>JARJDX010071751.1:0-10369 GCA_030264735.1 Gymnusa sp. GC000175 | reverse complement strand
GAAAGTTCAAAACGACTATCTTTCGTAAAATTATGTTTTAACGATATCAACAAGTAATGGCTTCGATGCACTGTTGCAACATTTTTCGAACGCATACCCTTTCAAAATTCAAACGCCTGTCAATTCCCCAGGATCAACTTTTTTGTAAGTAATGTGTAATATCTTTCCCAAATGGCCGGTAACACCTCATATTTATTATTTAAAATGATTGTTCGAATTATAAACTATTTAAAACACAGTTTTTTTGATGTTTGTCTAATCATTTTCAATACAAAAATTGCTTTACAATCCAAATTATGCAACCTCTCCTATTTAACTCAATGTATTTTTTGTGATTTTCATTCCACGATTTCTCCGCCAAATGGTCGGTGACCTAGGTCGGATAAAACGGATAAAAAAAGAGTAATACATTTACTATAATAACCGACAAAAATTAGCGGTCTATCTAATAAATGTTACAACGATATAACCTCCTTAAACATGTTTTAATAAAAGGTATAAAAAAAATTAAGGAATCGAAATATGATAAAAAAAATATACCATTCCATTTAAAAAAATATTGTTGAATGGCCTAACCTGAAGGAGGAGGATCAAATCTTAAAAATTTTTTCTCAAGAAATGTGCGCTACAATGTATGAGTTAGTATGACGAGATATTGCCCTCTCCCAGTCCTCGTTGAACACCCGGTATAGTGTCACCGTCACGCGTATGAAAATATTTAAATTAATTCGGCCAATCACAGCTCATTCTGCTACAAATTCCTCCTCTCCTTTTTGGGGAGCAAAAATTTAAGAGTCAAAAATAATACGAAAGATTACGCCACGAGCGTTACTATAGGAACAATTAAAAAACAAGCAATAATGAACAGTGAGTGAGTGGAGTGAGCGAAAGTGTTGGACGTGAGGAACGGGCGTAGAAGTTAACTGAACCCTAACGCATTTAATTGAGCCATATCTTAGTGTAACTTTAACAAACAATGATGGTCTTTTTCAAATCATTTATTTGTCCATCTGCTTTTAAAACATCTATGGACTATCTTCGTTAAAAACGGTTTTAGGTGTTTACTGTTGAAGGAAATGTAGAACTTGTTTTTCTATTGTTTCCGTTGAGTCTAATTTAAAATATTTTGAGACAAACAATGAGATGTTTGATGTTTTATACTTATACGACACACATACCTCTATCGGACATGGTGGAAAACATAGGATTATGAACGAAGTTAATAAAAAGTACCAAAATACAACGCAAGAAGTTATTAGGCTGTATTTTAAATTTTTTGCACCATGTCATACTAATAACAAACCTAAGTTCTAGAAGAATTTATTAGTTGAGAGACCCATAGTTTGTTACGAAATGAATAGTCGCGTACAAGTGGATCTAATTAACACGCAATCAAATTGTTACTGATGAATTAAATTTATTATGGTATACTAAGATCACCCCTTAAGGTTTGTAAAGTTACGTTCCTTAGAATAAAAAACATCGAAATAAGTAGCTAAAAATTTGTTGATATATTTTAAATCCTTCTATTTTTTAGTCGACAATGGCCAAAAGTTTGCTAATCGTGTGGTAAATGAATAACGCTTCTTATGGGATGGTTTCAAAATACTACATGGTAAACCACAAACAATAAAGCTAAAAAATGAAATTACTGTCTAATTCCAAATTCTCTACTGCTCATATTGGAAGCACTGTTCGAATTCAAATCCCGGATGTTTATAGAGGACGAGCAAATTTTCGCAATGATTGTGGTTGAAGTAGACGATAAAAGACTATACAAGCTAAAAAACGAAAATGGAACAATCACTGAGCATTTTTCTAGAAACCAGTTTACAGTTTTCGACAAATACAGGACGAGCAAATTTTCGCAATGTTCGTGGTTGAAGTAGACGATAAAAGACTATACAAGCTAAAAAACGAAAATGGAACAATCACTGAGCATTTTTCTAAAAACCAGTTTACAGTTTTCGATCACTATGGGAATTATTTTAGAGAAGTATCAGCAGAAGAGAAATCACTGCGGTAGCTAGCAAATGCTCAGTCATTTTTAG
This sequence comes from Gymnusa sp. GC000175, assembly GCA_030264735.1. Taxonomy (NCBI): domain Eukaryota; kingdom Metazoa; phylum Arthropoda; class Insecta; order Coleoptera; family Staphylinidae; genus Gymnusa; species Gymnusa sp. GC000175. The sequence goes on along the minus strand of JARJDX010071751.1, from coordinate 8,318 downwards.
GAAGATAAATTATTAAAGATATCAAACCATCAGGAACTTTGTGTATTTTCAAATGTCACTCAAGTAGACTAACTGAAAAGTTTTTTATATAACTAATTTTATAATTTTGTGAATTTTTTTTATTAATTACTTATTTTAAACTATAAACAAAATAAAACGATCATTTTTAACTGCATCACATAGCTAAATTTATTTTTATTCAAACAGGTTTAGATAAACCACAGATTGGTCGTGTAAAGCTAGGATCATAAAATTTACTTCAACATTATCCAGACCTTTTGGATAATATGCAAAGCAAAGCAAATCTAGGTTTACCCAATTTCTAGCCCTACGCGTAGCATATATACAAAATATAATTTTTTACTTTAGTTAGGAAATTACTCTGTACTATATACTGTACAAATTTTTAGAAATATGAGACCAGCGAAATAGGAAAAAAAATGGTAACACATGTAACACGAACCTGGTAAATTTAAAATTTATTTGTAAATACTAAAAAGAACATCACGTACCACCACTTCTGGTGAATATATTTTAGACAAAAAACACTTATATATGAATTTTAGTTATCCGTAGAAACGATATAGACAGACATGGAAATTAATTAAATGAGAAAAGTTGAAAATGAATATTTGTTGCAAAAATCTCAATGTCGAAAATGTTTAAAATAAAATAAAAGTAGAAGTTGATTTTTACTTTTAAAAAACGACGAACTACAAAGAATTTATAAAATGTGAAATTTTGTAAAAAATATCAAAAACTAGATTTGTTCTAAATTTATAACACTTTTCACAATTTTCATGATTAATATAATACTTCATTGGAAAATTTTTATTTTAAATATTGTTAATACAAGAATAAATTTCAACAAATGGTTATTGTTTAGAATAAGTCGGGCGTGAAAATCCCATCTAACTTAATAATGATAATGTAGGTATAAGACGATATGAGAATATTGACCGCGGTTTTGATGTTAGTTTGTTACAACTTTAGTCTCTATACTAATGGTCGGTCATTGGGGCACAATATACTACATTATAAGCTACTAACTTTTCGATTATATACTGTGTCGTTCCTTGTTGACTAAGTTTATGATTATTATTAATTTTACATTAATAAATATGTGTTAACATGTTAACATGCTCATATCCACAGCAGCATTACATATTATAAATTGCTCCAACAGTGTTTCTAAAGTTTTGTAAATTTAGACTTCCGCCAAAGTTAACATTTATGTCAACAAATTATTATTTACTTAAAAATCACCATATCAATTTTAAATTGTGTTTATTTTGTTAGATACGCTCAATTAGAGATTCCAAATTACAGGTTATAAGGAGCCGAGTAGCCAAGCGGAAAAACGCAGGACTGGTATGCTAGAGGGCCTGGCTTCAAATCTGGCTCTATTTGTAATTCTATATTTAAAATTTCTATCCGCTTTCGGGTGGTTCGGAAGTCATATTAAAAGCCGTTGGCCCCGTCTGTTACGTAACACCTTCCCTGTTACCTACATTAAAGACGTAAAAATAGGTTATAAGTAGACTCGGTCTACACCCAAAAGCAAGAGCTTTTGCTCAAAAACGGGTCGATAGATACACACACACATTTAAATTACCAGATATTCGGTAAGGAATTATATAACATTACAAAAAATAATGATATGGTCATCATACGTCTTTCATTTACGAGCATGCCCGTTCATTTTGACAAAAATATTTCTATATTTCATTAATTATCAGGTAATTAGGTTAGCAGTATGTGTAATTTTATTTTAATGAAATATGTATTGGGAATAATTTCTATAGTGATATCCATAACTTTTGACCAATATAATCAAATTTCAATAATTGTCAGCTGATTATAGCTGGTAGGTTTTAGCCCAAATTCATTGTGACATCCCAAATTTTGTTTGAAGTTTAAATATGAATTTCCAGGTCGATCAGTTAAGCAGTCTAGGCTGAATACAGACAGAATGACAGACAGACAGGCAATACTTCGAAAACCACTTTATCTGAATAAGAGAAGTCGAAAACGAATATTAGTGATTTCGTAAATATGTAATAATGAAAAACAATAACAATTGACTAGGTGAATAATAAACAACAGTCAAGATATATCGAAAAGAAGGAACAACGTTAACAGGCAATAAAATACATAAGAGATGATAGCAAAGAATAAAGTATACAAATAATAACATAAACAAAGAACATGGTAAATAAGGAATTTCTTGGGTAAGCAATAACGTTAAAAAAACACAATGTTGACACAGAACGATGTTGACAATAAATTGCGTGAACAAAAAACATCATGGTAAGAAACAACAATACTAAAAAAGAATATAGACAAATTTCTACTTAGACTAAGAAAAATGTGAGCAAAAGCTACGAGGAAAAATAATAACGTTAGCAACGAAAATCGTATATAAAAAACAGCGTGGACTAGGAACCATGTAAGAGCGGAATAACATGGTCCGGAGGCAACAACCCCTTCTTATAAACATAAAAATAAAATAAATAATTAAATAAATTAACTAATAAATAAATTAATAAATAAATAATTAAATAAATTAATAAATAAATTAATAAATAAATTAATAAATAAATTAATAAATAAATTAATAAATAAATTAATAAATAAATTAATAATTAAATTAATAAATAAATAATTATTTTTAATTTAATCATAATATCTCCCAAAGAAGTATTTCTTCAACCGTGCGTAAAGGTTACACGCAATCATTTTTTATCTCAATGCCACAGAGGGCAGCTAGGTTTACCAGTTTCACTAACGCATTAGGTCCCATTTAGAAATGAGTGGCGACGAGGTTGAGGTCCAGCGAGAGGCACGACGCTTCCACGCTCCATAAACATATGGTGCAATGCCCACTTCGGTGACGAGGCCTACACGTTGTTCAAGTAAGTTTGGAAAGGCGCGCCTCCTGTTTTTCAGAAAAGTAAAAATCTCTTCTGGGCCAAAAGGTTCTGTACATTTAGTAGCTCTCTGTAAAAGTATTTATAGGACATTCTGTAACAGTTTTTAAACTTTTCTGGATACATTTCCAGCTCCCTCATGACATCAAACTTTCCATTCTTGCTTTTTTTTGCCACTACCTAGTGGACCTCATCACCATTAAAATACTCTTTTTCGAATTATTTCAAATCTAATTATATATTTACATTTTTACCGAGCTCATATACGTTTTGTCTACACAAACCTTTACATTATCTTCAAAACACTCTTCTTTCATTATATCCTACCACCTTATTGAGACACTTCTCTTGTGATACCTCACCAAATAAACGAGGCACTTTTCTCGTTATACCCCACCACCTTAACAAGACATTTCTCTCGTTATTAACATGACCTCAAGCCCGTATACGCGGTGTAGAATTTGATATCAAACTATTTATGAAATTTTTTATATAATTTTGTGTAATAAATTTTATAGAAAAATCAATTTTATCTAAAAAATGTGGTTGCAACTTAAGTCGAATTCTAGGTAAAAATGGTGTACAACGCATGCGTATTTATGGTGCGATGCTGCTGCCGTATACACGGTACTGCTGCTTTTTATGGTTCAAAAGTTAGTTTGTATAAAAATTCTTTAAAATTATTTTCTAGGAAGAAGCGAAAAAAGTAAACTACATGGTTAGTAAAGTCTTTTTCACTCACACTAAACATAACCACTATGCACAATAAACTTTCCGATTCCGCCGTGTCTACATGGAATTCTATTTGTAAATAGAACTATTCCATAAATGTATGTATTTGTTTATATATAGAAAATTATAACCACTTGATTTGTTTTTACGATGTATATTAACTCTATATTGAATTTTATATATAATTTGGTATCAAATATATACCGTGTCGTACCGGCTTAAAGGCCCACGAGTCTCCCCTCTCTTATCAATACTTTAATCATCACCACCTCCCAAACTCTCTGATTTATAGCTTCATAAGGCTTTTCACTCGTATCAATACTTTTATCATCACCATCGTCTTAATACTTTAATAATAATAATACACAGTAATATCTTTTTAACTATAAAATACTATACCTATAAAATACTCTTATGTAAATATGCTTATGTAAATAAATATCAATGCTCCATCATAACGAAATACAAAGATTCCTGCTCTGCAAGGCAGGTGGAGAACACCGGGAAAACCACACCATGGTGGTGCGGTGACCTCTGTCGCCTTGAAAAACCAGTATGACAATGACAAAGAAAAATCTGGAGATCTTTTTACAAGGATATTGAAATCACCTCAACAACCACAAGGCTTAAAAAGATCATTTTCAAATACCCTGCGCAACAAATTGGCTGCTAAAAACGGATGGATGGTAGTTTCATCACCATTCTTATAAAAACAGCCAAAATTCTTCTTGAAACTTACCCAGGATGTGCGAATGCCTCCCAACTAGGTTGGTTTAATTTCAGACTCTCCACTCCACAGTTGGAGGAGTGTGGATTGGCTAATCACCTTACAGGAAAGAATAAAGTATCATGGGCAATGAAAAGCTTCTCATCGTTTAAAGCACTTTAAAGCACCAGGATTGGACAAGATTTTTCCAGCATATATCAGATACACCATATACCCGTCATAAAAAGAAGTAAATGTCACTTTCATATCTAAACTAGGACGTATAGATTACACAATGGCCAAATCATATCGTTCCATCAGTCTTTTCTTCTGAAAACGTTAGAAAAACTATGCGAAAAATTAATTAACGTTGCAGACCGCATCGTAAGGTCCCTGGATAGTAAAATTTTCACACTAGGAGTGTTTATTAATATTGGAGGCGCTTTTGAGAAAACCACCTTTAGCAAGATCAAAACTGCTCTCTCTGTATATGTAGTAAACACCCAATAGGTGAATGGATCGAAAACATGCTAGCAAATAGAAAAGTAAAAGGAAATGTGGGAAACATCACTGTAAGAAAATCGTTGTACAAAGTTGTTCAAAAGATAGAGTGCTGTCACCATTATTATGAAGCAGCCTTCTAAAAAGCATCAAACAGGGGTGATTCTACACCAGAGGAAATGCGGATGATATAACTATTCTGCTAACAGGTGGATTTGATACGTTTCTGTGAAACCTAATGCACGAAGCCTTTAAAATATTCAAATGTTAGTAGTGCTCGTCCAGCGATATGTATGCATGCTTGGTTGATTATCAAATGGCATTTGATAAGGTCAAACACAAAGAGATGACCAAAATATTAAAACACATAGGTCCTGATGATAAAGACATTATAATTATTACGAACCTATACTGAAATCAGACCGCAGGAGTAAAAATAGATGGGGAAGAAACTGAATACGTAAGAATTCTAAGGGGTGTACGACAAGGTTGCATCCTACCGCCGTTACTTTTCAACATATACTCGAAATTAATCTTTAACGAATCCTTAAAAAATTCTGATCTGGGCAAACCTCTAAATGGAGAAATTATAAATAATATCAGATATGCAGACGATACCATCATACTTGCTGATAATTTAGAATCTCTCTAAATTTTAATGAACACAATTGCAGAGGTCAGCGGGAGATATGGGCTAAACATCAATATGAAGAACAATAAATTCATGTTGATAAGCAAAGTAAACAATCCTAACTGTAACCCCTTTATACAAAACAATAGTATGGAACGGGTAAAATCTTACACTTATCTAGGCTTAAACATAAATGAAAACTGGGACCATTCTTGCGAAATTAAAATTTGCATAGAAAAAGCAAAAGCCGCTTTTAACAAAATAAAAAAGACATTTACATCCCATGAAATAACAAAATTTCAACAAAAGTAGAATTACTCCGATGCTATATATTCTTCATTCTGTTCTATGGCATGAAAGCTTGGACATTATCTGAGGCAACAAGCAAGAAGCTCGTAGCTTTTAAAATGTGGTTATATAGAAGAATATTAAGGGTATAATGGAAGGACCGTATCACAAACGACAAAATTCTGCGAAGAATGAAAAAATCAAAGGAGGTCCTCCAAACAGTAAAGATAAGAAAACTTGAGTATCTGGGGCACATAATGAGATATGGACAAAGATACAAACTATTGCAGTCCATACTCCAAGAGAAGATAGCGAGAAAGCGCAGCGTAGGTAGAAGACGTATATAGTGGTTAAAAAACCTTAGAACATGATACTCTATGACAACTACACAGCTGTTCCGCGCAGCTGTGCAGAAAGACCTGATAGTCAAGATGGTGTCCAAAATCCAGACCGGATAGGAACCAGGAGAAGAAGAAGATAAATGATTTATTTTGATATAATAAATATTCTTTTTGTCTTATTTTTAATTTTAGCTCTTTACAATACCATTTCGAAAACTTGTATTTGGGTTTGATTTTTATTTTAGAAATGTTTATCAAACATATCATTAGGAATATTGTAGAATTTCCTAGCAGCTTCATTCGCATCTTGTATGAGAGTGAGATTATCCCAGTCAGCATTGTTTAGCAGGTGTTACAGTTTAACATTTTAACAAAAATTGCTTAACTTTATATTAATTTTAACCTAAATTTACCAAAATTATTAATATTTTGATGAAAATTAATCAAAATTATAGCAATTTATATTAAAATTACTTAAATTTTAACAAAAACCTCTTGAACTTGCCCAATACAACTATAAGATATCTAAATTTTGACATTTTTTTAAAATATAAGCAAAATTATAGCAACTTGAAGTAGATATATAACCAAGGAGCTAGAAATGGATGGTTGGATGGTTGGAAAGTAATCCTTATACAATAAGTAAATAAGATTAAAATTCTCAACATCCGGTTGTTAAAAACCTTTTGTCAATGATTGTGCGAGAGAGAAAAACGTTGAAGCGAGAGAGCGCATCGGAGCATGAGCGATGAATAATAAATAACAAAAGGCGCGATTTTTAAATTTGAAATATACTGAATGATCAAAATAAAAAGATGTAGAGGCTGTTTCATTTAAAAAATATGGCGGCCTGTTAATATGGTAATCGTTGACGTTAGGGATGTGACGTTTTCAATTTTAAGTTAGCGTCGATGTAATGATTTGAATGAGAGATAGCGAATTTTAAAATGTCAGTATTTCATTTTCTGTAAATGCAGATAATACGCTCAAAGTAAACTTCTAGTTACTAAAAACTGGTGATATATATATGAAAATCAAGTTGACATTTCCGTCTACTCCTCGGAATGACCAGCGAGAGAACGTGGATGGAGCATTTAGTAGAAAGCGTCAATTCCACAATTCCTTTAATTTCATACTGAAATATGAATAATTAAATAAAACATATGTGTCTTAAATTGAATGGCTTCATACAGAAAAATATGTTCAGACCCGTTACTTATTTTTTTCTATTTTTTTTTGTTTGAAATCCGAGACATGCTTTTGCTGGGCGTTTTGGCATGCAACTAGTTTTTCCGGGTGTTATATGGAATAGTGAAACCGCGTACTAATAGACTACTAGGACTCTACAATTATAAGTTGTGTTGTGACAGAAGAAAAATTAATGTCAAACCGCTTATTACTACAAACAAGGAGTAATAAAAAAATCTTTTTGCTCATTTCAAAACTGGTAGTGCTGGTGTTAGTACGAACCGTGGTGCAACTGATCCAATATTTACTTTAAGATAGTTTTATAAGATTGGTAGATTACAGCAAGTCCAATATGCTTAATTTATTAACTTATGTAAAGCGTTTAATTTTGTAAATAGAGAAAATTCCTTAAAAATAATGCATAGGTTTGATATCTGTCAAAAATTAATTGTCATGTGCAGTCTTTAGGTAAACAACTGTACTTAAATCTTTATATTAGTTACTAAGCGATTTTTTTAATTTAATGATCTCAGAACCTTTGCTATTTATATTATTTTAGCCAAATTGATGTCATGGCAGTAATTGTGTACATAAAATTAGAGTACTATTGCTGCAGAACGGGCAGCGGGTTTTGGAATTTTAAACACATTACCGACTTAAAATACGTAGATATATGCGTTTTATTGGCCCCCTTAAGCTCTATAGCTATAACGCTCTAGGCTCTAGGGGTTGAACTCGATATAAGTAAAAACAAAGTTATGTCCTTAGGCCACAAAGAACACATACCAGTAAGTGCAGATGTGGAGTATGTTTATGTTAAGCAAATTTATCTACTAGGAAGTATCATCGCTTATAGCGCTAACCTAGATGCTGAAATCAATAATACTATTAATGCAGCATCAATAACTTACTGGATATTAAAAGAGTATTTTACAATTAAAATTTTACACAAAAAAAATGGCTAGAGATCAAACTATTTTAATTTCCACATCACTAAAACA
>JARJDX010071729.1:0-14961 GCA_030264735.1 Gymnusa sp. GC000175 | reverse complement strand
TCTCTTCTGTGAAATATGTAGTATACAAATAATACATTGCCTTAGTAAGTTTTTAAAGTTACATAAAGCACACAAATAAAAGATGTTATTAATTTTTTTAAATTTAAATACTAGTACACAGCTCCAAACTATTGCATAGCTCTCAAATCTACGGATCATACCTATTGAATGCCTCTGGTTAGTCGCATAAATGATGCGTCATATATCCGTTTTAAGCGTAACAATAAGTTTTGAAAAAGAATTTATAAAATGGTGCTTCTTGTTGTACTCATTTAAGATCTCGCACAGGAAGTCGTACAAATCAAGTCGACATCCGCTTTTTTTAAGTCGAAAAACTTAACTATGCATCAAGAAGAAAAACAGCAAGAACTAGTTACATGGGCTTTTGTTTTAGCCTGTGAATGTGAACGTTCTCACAGTATAATCAACTTGAACAATTGTAAGGTGTAATTAGTAATGGAATTAATTGCTTCGTTGTTTCTTCAAACGCGTCCAAGTTGATCTGAATCGGCTATGCACTGAAAGGAAATAGGAAAATGTGATAATTCATGTATTGTAATTTGGATCATTTCCACGTTTTGTTTGTATTACAAATCACTTAGAAACCGAATAAGTGCACGCGACTGCGATTGCAGCTAGGCGATAACCAAAACTATTTACTGCATTTGGTGCACAATATATTTACAAAAATTTCGTAATTTTTGCATGAATATTATTTGAGAGATTGTTACAAATAAATTAATTTATACTGTATTTTCATTGTACACTTTGTGTTGAACACTGAAAATATCTTTCTTGAATTAAGCTTTTGAAATGTGAGGATTAAGTGATATCTCTTGCAACAATTTAATAAATTATTAAACGTTAAGCAAGATGATATAAAAAGAATTTGTCAGCATGTAAAATAGGTTATTACCCACAATTATTAATGAACAAAGGTTTGAATTAAAAACGCGTAAAGTTAGCAACAAATTCTTCTTGCAATTTTGTTTTTCTCATAAAATTTATGTAACAATGTTATTTTCTCAGTACTACGCCTATTAAACTAATTCTTTCGAAACAATAATTTTAATGCACAAGTTACACGCAATTTTCAACGCAGGGTGCTTCTTTACAGGAGCCTAATTTTATTTAAATTGTTAGATTCGATTATAATTGAGACCGTGCGACCTCGCGAATTTTACAAAATTCGTTTATAATTGTTATGGATGAAGATTTTTCATGTAAAAATGAAACAAAAAGGCTTAATAGCTTTATTATGGGCTTTTATTGTTATTTCTTGTAAAATAAGGTTTAATAAAAATATGTAACGATTTTTAAAATTACTGGTATCAATGGGGTAATATTACTGGTAATGGTTTCTAGTAATGAATTTAATACGGATCGAACTACGTTTTATTATTGAAATCAACAAATTAAGCTCATTATTTATGCCCTAAATTATATTTGAAATATTTTTTGAATTTTTATTTTTTATTACGTGTTATCACTAAATTCTTGCCCCAAATAGATAAAATAATAACCTTAACAAACAATATATTCTAGTAAATTGTTTTCCTTTTTGGGTTCAAGTATCGATAATTGATTTACAACGTTTCGCTCGCCATTACAGCGAGCTTTATGAAGGTCCAAAATTCTTAAACTTGCGGTATCGCATCCTAAAAGGGACTTGCATAAGATCTCCAAAAATAAAACAATTAATTTTTTTGACCCTCAACCTGGTCAACAAAACAATTTTTGACCTTCTTCTCAGTTGCCTGTAAGATAAATTTTCTCGTTTTTAGTTGAGTTTATTATGCTCGGTACATGTTTTATTCAAATAAAGTTAACAGTGAAATATGTATGATATTAATAGCGTCTATGTGGCTCTTCCCACACACGTATCTGTGAAAATCTCAAGCGCCAAGCCCTCTTCACGTTAAACAATATTAATCAGGCACACAAAGAAGAGAAACAGAAAACTTCTTGCTTTCAATTAACCTTGCAAAAAATTTGCTAGGTTAAATTGAATTTTTGTTCAATAAAATGGTCAAACGTGAACGGATATTGTAATAAATGTGGAGCTTTAATGAAAACATGTTTTTATTTACTATAATTAGTTCTTATTTTCTTCTGGTAATGATATAATAACAAAAGTAAATATATGGCCCAAACGTATATGCATAAACTTTTTTTTAATGCGACTTTTAAAGAAAAATTGCAACATATAACAATATTTTTACTCTTTATGTTACAAAAATTTTCGTGCCTCAATAGCTACCCTAGAAATATTAACTGTACAGCTGAGAACACGAACTCAATTTGCTAGTTGTTGATTGTCATTTATTCAGGGTCGGCTCAGAGGTCGGAACTTCGGGGATTTTTCCCGAGGCCCCGCGCTTTCATATTTCTGACAATTATTAGCAGCTAGGGCAAGTTTTTGACACCAAAGGGGCCCCGCATATAATATTTTCCCGAGGCCCCGCAAGCCCTGCATTTTTTATTTTCATCAGATAAAAATTGCCGCCTTTTCCGCCTTAAGAATGCTCCCTGCAATGGCGAGCAAAACGGTGACAACAAGCAATAAAAATACGCGACTTAAACCCGAAAGTAAGAAAACTTACATTATTTTGTTTATTTCAGGAACATTCTTCATTAATAGGAACTGATGAAAATTTGGGACCAGTACTGCTGTCCGTAAAAACAGAAAATGTAGCGAATCAAGAGCATACCCGAATATTGCTTAGGTTAAAAACAGGAACTATGCACGAGCTGGTTCCGAGCAGTTGTTTAGGAAATAGTCCAAGCCCGGCAAAAATGGCAAAACTTCTCAACGACCAACTCAACGTGGAAAATTTCTTTCCAATTCTCTGTCCCAAAGCATCGCAATGCATAGCAAACTATGACGAGCACGTGCTCGTTTCCAATTTTAAATTTGGAGTTTTATACCAAAAATATGGACAAACCACGGAGGAAGAATTGTTTTGCAATAACGAAACCACACCTGCTTTTGATGATTTTCTTTCATTGTTGGGTAGAAGGATACAATTGAAGGATCATAAAGGATATAGGGGTGGTTTAGATATCCAGAATGGACACACAGGAGATAAAGCTGTTTATGAAATATTTAAGGAGAGAGAAATAATGTTTCACGTCTCCACTTTACTACCTTACACAGAAAGCGATCCTCAGCAACTTCAAAGAAAACGACACATAGGCAACGACATCGTCGCCATAGTTTTTCAAGAGGAAAACACGCCGTTCAGTCCCGATATGATTGCATCACATTTTCTACATGCCTTCATCGTCGTGCAAGTTTTAGACCCCAACACCTCCAATACAAGGTAACTTTTACATCTTATAAAATCATTCAAGCGCTAAAAAAATTCGTGGTTATATGGAAAAACCTCGAGCTTTCAACAATTACGTCATTCGTGCACTTTTATTGCCTATTAAATCGTTTTTTTTGTTGTTTGAGCAATTCCTGCTACTATTTGTCAAATCGATTTAATATGTGAATGCACTTTTTACGAAACCATATCGTGCATTCCAACACGCGAAACTCTTATTGTATTGAAATCGATAAACGGCGGCGAATTTCATTTACAAGACTATTTTTAATTTCGTAGCACGTTTTCTGTGCATCAGACATAAAACTAACTAACCTTACACAATAGTGTTAGCTGCAATGAATTTATGATTGAGAAAAAAAGGAATAAAATACGTATTGGTAAAAAAACTACCCCTTTTTTGTAAAATAATTAAATTAATGTTTTTTTAATGATTTTAAGTAATGTATAACAATATCACTATAAAGGTTTTAACTACATTGGCGTATTGGCTTTAAAATTTAATATTTTATTATATTTAATGACCTCATCAAATAACCCTTTATATATACTGCCTGACTATAAATAAAAATCATTTTAATACTTTTATTGACATTACATTCTGCGTTAAAATTTTCCAAATTTTCCAGTTATAAAAAGAACATTAAATTCTGCTCAAATACAATTTTCACCCCTTAACTTAAACAATAAATTACGCTCTATGGACACAATGAGATGATTAGAAATAATGGCGCCACCAACAGAGATTAAAATCTTTATTAATATAATATTTTGTATTGCAGATATAAAGTTAGTGTAACAGCGCGTGACGACGTACCATTTTTCGGTCCAACGCTTCCAACTCCCGCAATTTTTCGCCATGGTCCAGACTTACAAGAATTCCTCCTGACCAAGTTAATAAACGCAGAAAACGCCTGCTACAAGGCAGACAAATTTGCACAATTAGAACTTAGAACGCGGACATCGCTGCTCCAGTTGTTGACAGATGATTTAAGAGAGAAAACAAATGAATTTCTAGGAGGAAGTTCAAATTTGACGCCCGGGACGCCTAAAAGCGATTCAGGCCCTGGTTCAAGATTCATCGACACTGTGAAGAAAGCCTGGAGCGCTAGGGTGAAATCTAGCCAAAGCGTAGATACAAATTTGTCGAGTTCTAATGGGCACGATCGCTTGTCCAAGAAATCAAGCCAACCAACGATCTCCGAATCAACGCCATCCGTAAGAACAAAATATCATTGTTTACATTCGTAATTTAATTCTCACTTTTTATTCCACAGAGTGGTAGATCTCTCTCAAAAAGTTCGATAATTTCCAATGGCAAGAAAAGCGGAAATTCATCGACTGCATCATCTCCAGATTTAACGGCTCATGCACATTCTCATCCAAGAGCGGCCATGTCGGAAGCTTCAGATGATTCCTCGTTAACTAGCGAAGATTTAGAACATCTTGCAGGTGGTTATATAGATAGTGATACTGGATTAGAAAGTATGTCAAGCGCTGAAACTGCGGCGAAGGCGTGTAGTGTTTGTCAGGAACGACCTGGAAGCACCACTGGACCTAATAATGATTCTTTGGTTCAAGAAGTTACTAGGCTCAAATGTGACAAACTAGAATTATTAAGACAAAATGTAGTAAGTAAAATTGATAAAATAAATTAATTTGACACAATAAGTAATCTTAGTTAAGGTATTTGTCTAAAATCGTCCAACGTTTTTCGGGTAGTTTAAATTTCGTAAATAAAGTCCAATGACTAAGCGGTACAAAACGTGGGCATTATATGAAATTTTTTTGCGCGATAAAAAATATCATTTTATTTCAAATTCATTAGTTAATTTAAGCAAATCTCGGCGTTTATTGGATATATTCGTCCGACTTATTGAATAGTGAGACAAATACCGGAATGTTGTACGAAATGACCAACTAAGCAGATAGCACATCGATCAACTAATTTTCAACCCTTGAATTCATCCTCTAAATAGGGGCTATAATTTTTGACATTTTAAAATGAACGTTAAATACAATATTTGTTTTAAAATTTTGATCTTAATTTTATTAATCAAGCTTTAGTTATTTAAAATAAACGTAAAATTCAATTTTGTGTTAATTTTCAAAATTTTGACGTCAATTCTTATTGTTTTTGAAATATTCTTTCATATTATTAAAGAACATTATATTCTTTTTCAAATGCATTTTCAATTTGCAACCCTTAAATGCATCCATTAAATCAGTCTTTAATTATGGACATTTGTTTGAAAAGTAGAAAAAACAACAATTTGTGCTAATTTTATATTGATGTAAATATTTTTTGAATTGTTTTTTCACCTTTGCAAAGATTAATATTAATTTTAAATTATTCTTTAATTTCAGAATTGTCAGAGAGATATAAAAAGGTTAAGAGAAAAAGAATTAAGCCTTCAAGGAGATTTAGCAGTTGCAACAAAGGAAATTATCAGGCTGAGAGAACTTCTAAAAGATTATAGCCCAAATGGTGAGGTATCTTCACCAATTTAGTCAAGTTGTTTCTTTATTTTAAGGGTAATTATACATTAATTAGGGCCTAAAATTCCTAAACACAAGGAGCCCAAACTATAATTTTTCTGTACTTTCGTAATTATTGTTTTAATATTTAAAATATATAATTACTTGCGCTATTAATGTCACTTAACCGAAATATTGATTAACAATTACTTTTTGCACTTAAAAAAATATTAAATATTATATAAACATCACAAATAATAGTAAATTAAAGTTGTCTACTTTGTTTTGTGATAATGCTTTTTTAATTTGGGCTTTTTTAAAAAATAAGCAACAAAATAGCAAATTCATATGTTGAATGTGCACATAGCATGACCTACCTTTGGGTAAGGCTTTATCTGTATTTAAATAGACAAAGATTATTAAGTATTTTAATGTTAAATTAGTGTTATATTAATTTATTTTTATTACATATTCCTAAGGATCTAATTTAATGAACAATTACCAACCATTTATACCAAAGTAACATTCCCCAAAAGAATATTGTTTTGAATTATATAAAAATATAAAACTAAATTATTATTTAAGTGTACATAACAAATTATTTAATAAGTTTTTAAGAGTATTTCAATAGGTTAGCATTTTTTGTACAGAATTTTACTTAAGTTATGGTTCAACTAAAAATTTCATTTTTTTTGCATTCAGTTACTTTTGTTTTTTTTTTTCATCTTCAACTTTTTTAATTAGCGCATTTTTGTAAAATTATTATTAAACATCAAAGTTTAGTAGATAATTGTACATAGATCTGTTTATATTTTTTAAATGTGCAAAATTTGCACATAATAATCAAAATGTAGGTTAACTTTTTCATTTCAGATTTGATGCATTATTATAAATAAAATTTATATTAATTCCTCAATAACAATAAATAAAACATAAACTTCTACATAAATAAATCTTTAAATGGCCTTCTTAGAAATATAATAGTATTTTCTATCTAAAAGTGATATTAATGTAAACAAAAACACAAATTTTAATTTGATTTGTTTATTGTTTTTGTATATGTGTATTATGTAAACTCATATTTATATAACCTGCAATCTTTAAATGAAAATGCTTTTTATTATTTTAAGTACCTAATATTTGTAAGTCACATTATTCTTTTTATGTACCTTATTTTGAGAAAAACTGCAAAATAAATAAATTATGTGTTTTAATAATTATTTTAATTTTTATACAATAATTTAGGAGTTCGAGAAGGCAAGTAAAGATTTAGTAGTAAGAGTAAACTTTTGGCGAAGGCGCCGGTAACTCCATTACATAAATAGTTTAGGCAACCAAACTTACAAAGAAAACGGAGCCCGGCGCATCCACCAATTTTTTTAATATCGGACACGCGAGACTGACTGTCAAGTTTCTGGTTCCGGGTAAAGTCATTTACCTGGAGTCAATAACACAGACGCGATACTGACTGTTAAGTTACTGGCTCCGGGTACCCGGAGTCAATATCAAACAAGCGACACTGACTGTCCAGTTTCTGTTTCCGGGTAAAGCCATTACCCAGAGTCAATTTCACCCAAACTAGGCTGATTTCACTATACACGGAGTCGATAATACATCTCATTACCCGGAGCCAAGCTGTCTACAGGGCGCCATCTTTACCTACCCACGGCTTTACCCGAAGCCGTTTTGAATTGACTCAGGTAAAATATCATAAATGAAGACAAAAACAGACATATCATAAACGAATTCAGTATCCCCAGAAACTTGGAAATACCTCCCAAATTTAAATCCCCTTCCCTTACAATCCATCAATACCTAAATTAAACACAGCAAGTGCTTGTTCCAGATAGAAAAAAAAAGAACCTGGCTGAAAGACCACGGTCAATGGCCAATTGAACGGAAAATTTGTAATTTAATGCAATTATATGAATTTGTTAAAAAAAAAAAAAAAAATGTTCAATAAATATAATTATTATTATTTATCATAAATGTTTGATTTAAAAATTTTTAACTCATTTCTTTTGCTAGGTGTCTGTCTCATGATACAATGAAAAGGAAGAATGGTGGAGCCGATTAAAACATTCACAGGAAACAAAATGAAATGGATTGCCCTGAAAATTTCTTGTAATATTGTAATTAAAATAATATGTATCTCAAAATAATGAATAAATAATCTTTATAAATTCATTACCTAGTTTTTTTTGTTCTTATTACATTTCAGACATATGCAACCAAACATACAGATTGTCAAGATGTAAACCTAAAAATATCTGCGCTACTCATATAAAGATAGCAGCACCATGTAAAAAAATTGAACAGTTTGGGTTCAAATCCATGCTAACCTAATTATTTTTGAACATTTAAAATTTGCGGAATTTTAAACTAAAAATATTTTTTGGCCGTTCATGTTTTCCTGGTACAAAATGTAAATTTTTAAATCAAAAATTTTTGTCAAATTTAAAAACAATTTTTGCGAGGAGCAAAAATCAAAAATTATTTGGGATAGATACGTCATGCTGGCGGAGTGGAAAAATCATTTGGGATAGAGAAAAATACCTCTTCGCCGTCATGTTATCCTGGTACGAAATGTGAAATTTTAAAATCTACGACAAATTTTGTCAGATTTTTAAATTTCGATTTCGTACCAGGATAACATGAAGGCGAAGAGGTATTTTATCCCTCCGATGTCCCGGCGCATTCACCATTTTTTGTTCCTCTCAAAAACTTTTAGATCGACGTATCCTCCATCCCAAATAATTTTTCCTTTTTGCTCTTCGCGAAAATAGCAAGGATAGGATTTCGCAAGATTTATTGATTTTTAAATTTTCTTTTTTGTACCAGGGGATAACATGAAGACGAAATAGGGTAGGTATAGTAAACAAAATAATAAAAATAATAGATTTATTCAAAAGTTAATGGCATAAACACAGAAATGGAAAAATTACAAGACAATTTTTACAATGTAAAATCAGTTTTTTGCGATTATCTTGAAAGCTGCTGGTCCTACGTGAAAGTTGTTTGATACAAAAATAAAGTTTAGAGCATTGTCTACAAAAATGGTTGTATACCATTTAGTCATGGAGCCAACGGTTTACGAGTAATTTGCAATTTTAAGTATGCAAAACCAGTTTTTTCCAATTATCTCAAAAACTGTTAGCCCTATATGAAAGTTCTTTTTCAGAAAAATAAAGATTAGAGCATTCTCTACAAAAATGGTTAGATACAATTTAGTCTTAAGCCAATGGTTACGAGAAAATTGCAATTATCAGTATGCAAAACCAGTTTTTTGCAAATTATCTTGAAAACTGTTGGCCCTACATAAAAGTTCCTCAATACAAAAATAAAGATTAAAACATTCTCTACAAAAAAGGTTTTGTAACATTTAGTTGTAAAGCCAATGGTTTACGAGTAAATTGCAATTTTCTATACAAAACCAGTTTTTTGCAATTATTTCGAAAACTGTGGGCCCTACATAAAAGTTCTTTTAAATAAAAATATTGATTAGAGCATTCTCTATAAAAAAGGTTTTATACAATTTAGTCGTTAAGTCAATGGTTTATGAGAAAATTCCAATTTTCAGTATGTAAAACCAGTTTTTTACAATTATCTCAAAAACTGTGGGCTCTACTTGAAAGTTTTTCTATACAAAAATAAAGATTAAAGCATTCTCTACAAAAAAGGTTCTATACCATTAAGTCGTGAAGCCAACGGTTTACGAGTAAATTGCAATTTTCCGTATGCAAAACCAGTTTTTTGCAGTTATCTCGAAAACTGTTGCTCCTATATGAAAGTTCTTTTGCACAAAAATAAAGATTAGTGCATTCTCTACAAAAATGGTTCTATACCACTTGGTCGTGGTTTACAAGTAAATTGCAATTTTAAGTATGCAAAACTAGTTTTTTGTGAATATCTCGAAATTTAACTATAAAAAACTAAATATCCAACAATAAAATATGTTACATTCAAAAATAAAGATAATATTTCTCCTTATCCGCTGAGTTCTTAAGCTTCATATATTTGAGAATCCCTGACATCATCCATCTCTTATGTCAGCATTGTTCACCTGTAATAGATAAAACGGATTTGTTACTTCATTATGATGTGAACAATTTCTAGTTTTATTTAAGAAATTAAAAGTTACTTACATTATTTTACCTTTCAGAAGCATGGTGGAAATGATAAAAGCATTCTTAGAACAAAGTTGTTTACGATTTTGTCTCAGAACCGATGGTTTCAAAGTAAATCACCATTTTTCACTCCATTTTCCATGATTTTTGGAAGTTGCATTATGAAATCCCACTAAATTATATTTTGCCACCTTATGTCTGTGTATTTTTCTCAAAACCCTCTGCTAAACAGTGCTGTAACCTCATTTCTAACAAACAGAAAAAGGTTGTATGTTTTATGTAATAGTACTGTAATTTTACTTACTTCGTANATACTAACGCAATTTAATTTAAATATCTGCATAATATCAAGTGTTTAATTCCATATGTAGGCAGCAACTGGCAAATTCCAACTCCATCATCCCAAACCATCCAAACATAAGGGCTTTATTCAAAACATTAAAGCTATTTGCAAATTTTGCATTAATTATCCCATCAGGCATTAATTCATTCATTCATGAATTTTAGTATTAGCACTCATTAAGATGCTTTATAAAAATTGTCATGCATTTCTATAAACAGTAATTTTTATTATGTCGATAGGTACTAGCAAGTTATTTTATATTTATCTTGACAGAGTTATTAATATTAAATAAATAAAATATATAATATACTACATGACCTACATTTATATAATGCGCGCCAAAATATTGTTAAATGACAATGTGCGCGCGCATACCTATTTCATTCTGACTTCTTGGCATTTCTCAACGCGCCCGATATCGAAGTTTTACCGGTAAAGCCACCTGGCAACACTGTTTCCAAGCTTTTTAACCGCTTTTTAGCCATTTTAAGGTTATATCCATATCATTCAAACAAATGTTTTGAATACTTTTAGAATCCCAAATATTTTACTATGTGGAGTTAATATTGTTTAACACTAAAAAATGTTTTTAATACCTTCTAGACGTAATAATTATTTATATTATTAAAGCAAAAATTTTTTTTAAGGTAAACATGCTAATGCATTTTAAAATAAATTTTACATTTGCCTTTACAGATAAAAACGTAATAATGGCGACCTCAGATAAAAAAATCTCTTCATTAAATACTGATAATATTAACTATGACAGTTGTTTAATATATAGACATAGTGAAGATAGTAGTTACAACTCTACTAGCAAAAATAAAAATGATGACGATTTATCAGAGAGTTCATGTAACATGGCCAAAGCAAATGCATATATGGATAAACTCATCAAAACCAATTTTTTAACTAAAATGCATAATACTAGTGATGAATTTGATGTTAGTGTAGATTTACAAAAAAGAACAAATTTAAATGAAATACTTCCCACTTCACTTTTAAATCGGTTAGAAAATAGACTTCATGATAGCTGCTCTACTATTACGAATGATGTGTTAAATGCTGTAAATGGTCTAAATAATTGTCTTACTAACGATACAGTAGATGAGGAATCCACAAATAGTGACAAAAGACAAAAAGATAATAGTAATAGAAAGAATAAAGAAATTTATGTAAATAATAATGGTATGCTTTCAATTTTGGTTTATTTTTAAATTAATTTACAGTGAAGTTGGCTACACATTAATTTTAAGAAAAAAAAATAATTCTTTATAAAAAGTTTTCCATCATCTAAAACTTAAAATGCAACCATCAAATACCAAAATATATTGGTTATATACATTTTCTCAAAAATTTTAAATATGATTTTTAGTAGATACGGAGAAAAACACGTAATTTTACTAAAAAACTTTTATGTAATCATAATAGGTGGCGCTGTAAACGGAGAAAAAACAAATTTCTTTCTGAGATTACTAACGATGATTACAAATGAGTGTTTTAAGTAAAAGTCATTTATTTTTTATCCAATCTGAGTCTACAATAAAAAGTGTAATTTCCATTTGAAAATTTAAGGTTTCCCCCTTGGGGTTGGGCGAGCGGCAAATTTAAATTTTCAACCCACTTTTTATTTAAGGTTCGGATTGTGCGGAAAAAAGTATATTACTTTTACTTACAACACTCTTTTGTATTGATCGTTGGTGGCGCTGCAATCGCGGGAAAAATATAACAAAAGATTTGATTTTTTGTGTTTACAGCACCACCTATCATGATTATAAAAAAGTTTTTTAGGTAGAAGTTACGTAATCTTTCCCGTAGAATCTAAATCTACAATTTAAACTGGAAACCTCATATATAACTGATAAATTTTGATATTTCATGATTGCGCTTTGAGTTTTGGACGATTCAGAACTGTATTTAAGGAATGAAATTAATAATAAAAAAGTTTTTCATATGTAGCCATCCTAGCAAGACGTAGTGTTTATATATCGGGTATCCCATTAACCTGAAAAATTAAAATAACTCAAAAAATTAAAATTTTTAAGGGGTTCATCTTGTAGTCCTAAAATCACTGCCAGTGGGTGGGGTAGGGGAAAACTTTGAAATTTCAAATAGTAATCCCCATTTTTTATTTTCCTCCTTCCTTCAGCTCTATACTCCTTTGTGGAATTTGGGATTTGGCCTCCCTACGATGCATGTTATGGTGTGGGGAGGGGAGTCGAAAACGGATATTTTTGCAAAAATATCGATTTAAAAAATTTTCGCGATTACTATACACGGAGATAAGGCTCGATATTACTGTGCCCAAGTGCTTCTATGGCATATGGACCTATAGGACGGGTCGTGGCTTAATGGCTACAGTCGTTGACTATCGAGCTGAGATCACAAACCGTTGGGGGTTCGAATTCTACCGCCAGTGATACTTTTCTGAGTAAGTTAATTAAATGTCGATGACATCGCAATGAACGTAGACGACATCGCAATAAACGTCGATGATATCGCAATAAACGTCGATGACATCGCAATGAACGTCGACGATATCGCAATGAACGTCGACGACATCGTAATGAACGTCACGAACCGTTGGGGGTTCGAATCCTACCGCCAGTATTACTTTTCTGAGTGATACGCGTCGACGACATCGCAATGAACGTCGACGATAACGCAATGAACGTCGACGACATCGTAATGAACGTCACGAACCGTTGGAGGTTCGAATCCTACCGCCAGTATTACTTTTCTGAGTAAGTTAATTATCGCTGGTCCATAATAAATGAATGTGAATGTTTAAAAAGTATACTTCGACGCCGCAATGGCTGCTTAACCGAAAAGATAATGTCAATAAAAAACTATGGACGTATCTTTTATCAGCAAGTCTCTTCCCCTTTCACCACCACCATATACTCAGTTTTTTATTTGTAGACCCTACTAAGTATCTGATATTTATTTATTAGTTATTTATTTATTGATTACCAGTGTTATGGAGTTACATTCATTATAATAATATATGAGACAACTCGCATCCTATAGAGATAAACTAGTTATCTGTACATAGGACCTAGCACCTTACTAGCGAAAAGTAAACATATATAATAAGTCCGCCAAAAAGGTAGTGTTGGAACTTATACGGTGATGCTATGAAATTCAATATATCCGTGTTTCGTTCTTCCGTTTTCTTGACCTTTGTGATGGTGCCATCTTACTCTGCTCTTGAGATTGTTAACCATCTGTTTCATCTAGTTATTCTAGGCAGGTGCCCTTGCTAGGTGCTATCAGACGAAATTTATTGAACTCAGGTTTTTAATTAGGTTAGTCCTCACCCTCCTCCTTTAACATCCGGGCTTGGAAGTGGCAATGGCTTTTAATACTTAAATAAAAGATCGATTTTTTTGTAGGTGCAAATTTAAACCATAAAGATTATTGGAAAACATTTCAAAATTGTAACTCATGCAAAGAAGTTTGGAAAATGTTACCCAAACAGTGTTTGGAACATTTACAATTTCATATATCTAAAAAAAATTATAACGATAAGTGTACTACAGGTTTAGAAAATATATGTGAAGTAATAGAAAATGAAAAACAAATGAACAATATTGGTTATGAATCTTTTTTCCCAAGGGAAATCAAAACCACTTATCTGGAAACAGGATTTTCATCATCAAAAAACAAAACTTGCAATGAAAATCATTTTTTTATGAGTACAACCAACAACAAAGTCAAAGAAATAAGAAACGAAGAACATATGAATTATGAATCTTTTTTTCCAAGGGAAATCAAAAGCACTTATTGGAAAACAGGACTTCCAAAAGAACAGACTCCGGCGTTTTCGCCATCAAAAAATCAAAATTTAAATATGTTAAAATCTGATAAACCGAAACGGAAAAATCAAAAATCAAATCAAATTTTGAACAAGCAAAATAAAAACACCGCGAACTCAACAAGTGAATCTTCCATGTTTGTAAAACCAACACCAACAGCATTAAAAACTGTGAAAACAAATAGCAGTGCGACAAATAATAAAAGTAAAAAAAGAAAACTTTTAAAAACAAGAAAGGATTTAGATAAAATTAAGAAGTTAACTGATGAAAAGGAAATTAATAAGTTAGTTACCAAAAAAGAAACTGATACTAGTGAGTGAAATGATTTGGTTATTTTAACACACTAATTGTTTTTATTGTTACAGCTTCAACTCGAAAAAGTAAAAAAAAAAAATTATTTTCCATGGATATGTACTTGTCCTCACAAGAATTTTAAGATTTGTACTGAAATGTAGTTATTTATTCCTTTAATGTGTTTTTATATATTAATAGAGAGATATTGCAAAGTGAGAAAAAACTGACTTTTTTAAAAGAAACCTTAAATAAAGTATCCTGTATTAAAAATTTTCATTATGTTTTAAAGAGTGTTATTGCAACGGTGCTCTCGCTTTATACTTTATTTTGACAAATATGTCAAATTAATGTATCTAAATCGTAAAGAAAATAGAAGAACAGTTAGAAGTAGTTATTCTAGCGAATGCTAACCACCAAGAAATTGAACATGTTTTATCTTTACCTTGCTTCATTACTTTTATGTTCAAAATTACTCCGTTAAATTGACAGATCTGTCAAAATAAAGGCGCATTAAATAAAAGATGCTATGCCTTTATTTAAATTAAATAAAGGAAGCCTGTATTTTAATAAAA
>JARJDX010071726.1:0-13540 GCA_030264735.1 Gymnusa sp. GC000175 | reverse complement strand
TGCATCAATTAATCAAATATAGGTAATTGTGATATTTCGTGCTTTTCTTCATAAAGAAAAAAAATTTCCTGATGAGTAAATATATAAAAAGTTGTAGTGTACTTGGACAAATTTGTGCCACGAAATCACTCGCGCCAAACCGTCTCTGCGCCAAAACGTCCTGCGCCAAAACGTCCCGCGTCAAAACGTCTCTGCGCCAAAACGGCCGCGCCGAACTGGCCGCGCCAAATCGGCCGCGCCAAACTGTCCTAGACCCCTTTTGGCTAATCCTTCGCCAAAACTAACGTTGAGATCGTATAATGACAGCAGTTTTCCAGCATAATGTGGCGTTTATGTGTATTGATGCGCAATTAACCTTATTAAGGAATTACATTATGTTAAATGTCAACTAAACGTCAAATTCAAATAATAGAACAGAAAAGCGGCGGTTGATTATGCAGCAACCTTTTAGTTTTTGGTAAACTCATTGATTGAGAATGTGTTCAATTGCATCATCCTGTACATTTGGTAACTAAATAACAAATATTGTGCATTAATTAAAGTAATTACTAAAAAATGCATATTTATATCTTACTGCACCTACAACAACAACTTGACGTTTTATTTACTATAAAACGACTTTTGTGACCTAGCTTGATACAAAAACAATATTTGTGATGTGCCAGGTTATTGGCAATGTTTATTTTATAAATTACTTTTACATACATATTATAACAAGCAACAAATAAATATAATAATTATATTTTTCCATAAATGAGATAATTGATAATCAGTTGTTCCACTTGCGACAGGGGCTCATTAAAGGGTGCCATAATGAAACCCCATAACACATCAGTATCTTATCTATATTTTGTAACTTATTTATTTTAAATTTCACAATAATAAATGCATTTTTATAAACAATTACAGAGTAGAGAGACAAAGTGTAATTAACCGTAGACTGTTTGTTCATGTGTCTTAAAAAATTTCCACTACTTAATCTATTCATCCATTTTTTTTGTATAATATCGGCATATTTTTCATTTACGTATTGAAATGAATAATTTTTTGCATTGTTTTTAAATTCCTTTTTTTTTCTGAAGATTGCTGCATCTTAAAACGATCTTTTTTGCAATTCACAACAAGGTGAAGTTGGACTATATAAAATTTCACATTAATTTAAAGCCACTTTTAAAGAAGGTTAGACATTTATGACTTGATGTTGATGTTACTAATTAATTTGTTTTTTTAAAATCAAGATCTGCAACGTTTTATTAAACCTTACTTCTGCTATTTGGCTTTTCGGCACATTCTCAATTTAAAGAATCTTATTTCTTTTTTATTATTACCTCAAGTTGGTATTAAAACACGTAACTTTTAGATAGAATTTTATGACCCTATCCAATCATAGTTTTCGAAGTGAAGGTTTACTTTTCTCCTTTTTCCGATCTAAAAATTTATTGGATTTTTGAACAATTTGAAGGTTTTGTTTGCATTATGCAAGATCAAGGTTAAATCTATTTGCAGGTAGTTCTGATTTCAATGTAATTAAACCGTTGATTGTAGTATTATATATAATACTGTTAAATACAGAAGAATTTACTGCACCAAGATGGGATGGCCAAAAAGCTATAAGTAAGGAGACAACGTTATATATTCTGTCAGACAAATTCCCTTCACTAATATTAAAACTTCCCATATCTCATAATTTTGTCCTTTATCAGGCATTCACTTGTAATGTGATAAATTTGCTCTCAATGGTGGCAAGTTAGTTTACAGTTTGCAAGCTGGATGAATATAATTTTTGAACCTATCATGAGGTAATCTCTGTTTTTCCCTGCTCAATCAAAGCACCCACATCACGAATGTGTGCACCTATACTTTTTCCAGACGATTTTTAGTTTTCTCCTTAATTTTCTCTTGCTAATACGTTGCATGCGGTTGTACTTGCTGTTTCGATAGAGGCCATATTTTTCTTTGCTTTGCGATGTTAAGTCTTTCCGTGATTTCCCAATTCTTTCAAGCACCTCGTTAATAATGACATGGCCCACTGACAGAATCTTCAGTATTCAGTGCTTCTACATGTTTTTTTTTCTATGCTCAACCTTTCAAATCATAAAACATCACCGACAGCACGTAGTATTTAACGGTACTCCAGCGAATTTCACAAGAAGATCGCTATTGCGTATAAATGTCCATATCGTTTGGGAGACAGCCAATTGTCTCTTATCCCTAAGACGTTTCTAAATCCGTGATATTTTCCGTCTATTTTCTGCCTTAGACGAGTGTGCAGAATGATCAAAAACACATTCAGCGCATAAGGCTACGTAGCCTGTAATTACTGAAACGCTTTGTATTTAATTTTTTATGTGGTGTAATTAAGGTGGACTTTGGTTAGTTAGCAGGAATTCTGATGTGACTGTTCAACCTCAAACAAAAGGATCCGTTGTTGTTAATGTTGCTCAACTTTAGCAGCACTTTTTGGTCCTGCTATATTCTAAGCTCGTGTTTTTATCAGTTTTTCATAAGTAATACTAAACCCTTCTTACCTTAAGGATTTATAATTTTATTCTACTACCTTATTTTTTTATGGCGAATTTATTATTAAAAAAATGCTGCTCATCATTTCTTCACTCTCCATGAAGGTATTATGTATGTTCTCCATATTTCCTGATATTTTTATTTTATATTTTTGTTATTTATGTTTATTCTTTCTCTGATCTTTTTCTTGGTGTTTCTCCAAATAATTTCGTAAAATATTTGTTTATTCTTGCTTGATTTTTATTGTTTTATCAGGTCAAAAATTTTGATGGTCCCCTTTTTTTTTCTCCAAAAGCCAAGCTGGTCACTGATATCTCTCTTAGTATTTCTCAAGTTTCATTGACATGTTGTCTAGGTTAAACATTATGGTCTTTTTTGAAAATCTTGTGTTTTTTTTGCTTTCCGTGTCATTTCCGGATCACAAGGTACCGCACAATCATAAAGGTATTAAAGTCCTCATGCATGCGCAGTTTTCCATGCGCGACTCTATATCTGAACGAAGTAATTGATGTAGCTGAATAGTTCTACTTGGCAAAATCTCTGGTATTTGGCCTAAGCCCCAAAACCTTTATTTCTTTCAGTCAACAGTTCGTTGCGGTAATAGTTCAGACCGTTACTTTTATTGAAAATGTGATGGTCCTTTCATTTATTAAAATGTAGTGTCATCCATCCAGAGATAATTACTAAAGTCATTTTCTTCTATACTGCGCAATTCTTCAAGCAGGTTTACAGATTTTGTTGCCCATGCCACACACTTATTGCGACACTAACACACCAACAACAGTAGTAAGAGAACTGGATAAACTGGACTAAAAATTATACACTAAGTGCGCTTCATCGTTTAGTTTGTTCTTCCAATCAAAATTTAGGCAAAGTAAGCTGACAGATAAACTAAGCTTGTATGAGGCCCTTTGGAGTTTTTCGGGGAGGGGGGTTGCGTTTTAAGGAAAATCTATACTACAAAATAAAAAGAAAATTTATATAAAAATGGATACCATCTAAACATAACAATTATCTTTGTGAGAGATATGTGTCTGCATCTTCTCTAATAATGAGAATACATATAATATTACTGCGATTCTGAATTCTGGAGTGTGTTCGGGAGTAATCTTCTAACCAAAGCACTTTGGCCTTACTAGTCTTCTCAGTAGATAGTAATTCTAGTAATACTCGTCATTGCCATTATTGTGCCATCATTCGCTCAACCACCAAGATGGTTAGTGAAGGGCAGAAAATCGCTAGTAGAAGTGGCCCTAATGCTGCTCATACTTCCATCAATATGGACCATCTGATGTAAGCGTTTTCCGCTGTCTAGTCTTCTTCTTAACAAGCTCTACATAGAACAGTTTTCACAAGTTTAAATGTATGCATCTGTTTTCTTAGCCCGTGATCGTCGCATATAGTTTTCCCAATCTAGGAAGTCCTCCAAATTGTGCTTTTGTTTCCTTTTAGCAAATTAGCAGGGATCTCTAAAGAGAGTATGATATAAGACCTTTGAAAACTTCTAGGGCAGATTCCTTGCATGACAGCCTATCTTTTTTCTAAATTGCTTGTCTGCTTTTACCATTTAATAAAATAGGATCTTGTAAAATGTTGCTCCCCTTTTATACATTTTGCTCTCCACTAAACAAATGGTATTTTACCAGCTGAGTTTAGCGAACCACCCCTAAAAAAATCTGTGTGCGTTCCTAATCAGGTAATATGGCTGCTTTCCTGTCTGAGAAGATGTGTATTCTTTTGCTTCGAATTTTAGTGTTTGGGATTTCTTGGATGACGCCAATGATTTCAGTTAACAGAATCTCTAAAGTAAGTATGATATGAGACCTTCGAAAACTTCTAGGGCAGATTCCTCGCATGACCTATCTTTTTTTTAAATTGCTTGTCTGCTTTTAACATTTAATAAATTGGTATCTTGTAAAATATTCCTCCCCTTTTATACTTTTTTCTCTCCGCTAAACAAATGGTATTTTACCAGCTGAGTTTAGCGAACCACCGCTAAAAAATTGTGTGCGTTCCTAATCAGGTAATATGGCTGCTTTCCTGTCTGATAAGATGTGTATTCTTGCTGCAGTGTTTGGGATTACTTGGGATTACTTGGATGACGCCAACGATTTCAGTTTGTAAAACCGTTGCCTAGAGGTACTTAGAGAGATCCATTTCTTGCAAGTATACGCCCGCAACGGACATCTGTTGTTTAAGAACAGTCAGCATAAATATGAAGCAAATCCTTTTTTTTCGGAGCTCTCACGTTGTTTAATACTGTGTAGGATTTGTTCAATACATAGCAATGTGATGGATGGTGACAATTTTTTCAGTAGCCACCTCCACTTATATATCAAGTGAGTGAGAAGGCATGTATAGCGAACAGGTAATGAGATGACAGTCTTGTCATTGCAGCAAATAAAGACAAAACTATAGCAAAGGATGTGGTAAAAAGTATATAGTATAAAGTCGAAAACTAAAGTAATTATAGTTGACCGGCTTAAAGAGATTTTGGGAGGAACTGATCAAGTACTAGTCGTTGCACCAAAATTCGTTTATCTTGAAGGCTTCCTACATGTAGTCAAAATTTTTTTTCTTCTTCTTCTTTTTTCTAATGTAGATCTTGGATCTGTAGTTACTGCTTCTCTTGGGATATTGACGACCAACTATCCCGCCATCTCTTCGGGGGTCTGCCTGGTGGTCTTGTGCCGTGGGGCTTCCTGTCTTTTGTGATTCTAGGAAGTCTGCTGCTGCCCATGCGTGTGATGTGGTCGTTTCATTCTCTTCGGCGTTGTCGGGACCATCTAACTATGTCTTGGGTATTGCATTCCTCTCTGATGTTGGTGCTTCGTACCCGATCGCGTAGTGTTCTGCCTGTGATTGTCCTTAGGATTTTCATCTCTGTTGTTCTGAGGGATTCTTTCGTTTTTGTTGTGCCAGCCCTTGTTTCGACGGCGTAGGTAAGTATTGGACGGACACATGTTTTATATATGCGGACTTTACTTTCCGCTTACTTTGGTCAAAAACTAAAGTAATGATAGATGACCGGTTTAAAGAAATTTTGGGAGGAACTGATCAAGTACTAGTCGTTGCACCAAAATTTGATTATCTTAAAGGCTTTTTATATAAAGTCAAAAATTTTATTAGTCAGAAACTAAAGTAATGATAGTTGACCGTTTTAAACAGATTTTGGGAGGAACTAATCAAGTACTAGTCGTTGCACCTAAATTCGATTATCTTAAAGGCCTTCTACATTAAGTTGCGTGGATATGTCTTAAATTTATCTGTTAGCAGAATAGTTATATTATCCATATATTCTGAAAAAAAATTACCCCCGATTGAGGCTTTTGATAATACTATTCACCACTTTATTACGTATTAGAGGAGATAGCACCTTGTGGTTAACGGACTTAGTGGAAACACTTTTGTGTTCCTATGTTTTTCTAAGATTTTAGAATTTTAGTCAAAAATCACAGGGACCTCCTAAGTTTTATTAATAGCCTAAATATTTATTGATTTATTATTTAAATACTTTCTTTAAGTTCGCAAATGAAAGTAATAGTTTTATAAAAGTATTCTTTTATTTACATAAGAATTATTACATTTTTGTCAATTGAAAATTAATTAATCAATTTTATATAAAATATTTTATTAAAATATGATCCAATTTGTATTCATATATTTGTGAATATATTTTGCTTTTGAGAAGGGGTATAAGTTAAATACAAAAAAATACTCAATAAGGGTTTTGTATATTTATTGGGTGTAAAAGTAAAAAATAATGTCTTATCAATTGATACTAACTTAATAGAGGCAGATAGAGTTAGGTCAGTTAAAGTGAGACAAGAGACCCTGGGCCCGTGCGATGCACTTTCATGAAGGTCGAATCGCCATCCATCGAAATGAACAAACATGTCGTATTCACTACGTAGTGTCTGGCTCTTTGTACACATAACAACATGTACTGCAAAAAAATAACATGCGTTATCGCTTAGTACTGTAGCGCGATACAGTATTTAAATATAAAATATTTACTAGTTGCCAAATTATATTGGGACTTATCTTTACTCAAGTCGAAGAATACACAAAAATGTTCCTAACCTTACCTAACGTTTTATTTTTTCTCCTATAATCTTTGAAACTTTTCCATACTATTTATATAATATTATATTTTTAAATTTATTATTTTTTAAGCAAATCACTTATGCAATAATATATTTACAATTTTTATTTGCACCACTAAACTTAAAATTGATCAATTTTGGTTAAATTTGGTCCAAAGGTTTACTCTGCATTTTTTAAAGCATTCGAAAAAATTAACATTTTTTTAAATTAAAAGCATGTTTTGCGTTTAAATTTGAATAAAACAAAATAAAAAAAATTTCCTAATGTATGATAAAGTCATGTGTTGGCCACATCAGTTATTTTTAATTAGTTTTATTCGTCGTACAGATATCAAAGCATTTTGCGCAACCAAAATTTATTTTTATATTTAAATAATTCGTTGCTAAGGATTCCACTATGTGCACAACTTAAAAAATATTGTGCAAGTCACAAAACGTTATTTTTTTACGTACGTTCCATTCAAAAATAGATCCTAGAACTTTCAACATTCCATAAGCGAAAAAGATTGTATTCGCTCCCACAATCCTCGCTCCTAGTAGCAGGACCTTATAAGTACGTAAAGCATGCTCACGTTGAATCGTCCTGATCGGTTATTTGTGTTTAAAAGTTAAAAATTTAAATAATTATAATTAAATAAAATCATTGATTAAATTTTTTCAGCATAAATGTATATTTTTAATCTAAGACTTAATTATTGAAAAATTAAAAAAATATTTATGTATATTAATGAATATGGTTGGTGTAAGTAAGTTATCGAATTGATAAGTTTATCAACATATAGTGTTTAATAATAGCTGTTGAATAAAGAGAAATAAATTGTATTTTTTTGCGTTGTGGTATATTTAAATTTTCAGGGTAATGCGCATGGAGTTCGATAATCTAAAGAAATATAAATTTATTTTTAGTTTATTTTTTTACGGAGCGTCTGAAATCCCGTGAAAACAAGTGCATCGTCCTGCAATATTAGCTGCACTGGGGGCCCCCTTGGGGTATATCCAACTCGACTAGGACTGACTCACATTATTTAACACTGATAACAAAATGATAAACGCCTCTAGACGGCGTAACCAACAATTATATTGTGTAATAATGATAATACCTATCCCATGTTTAGTTGCTTTTTTATTTAATATGTAAACATATTTTAACGTCATTTTCATTTTGGTTACATTCTTTTACAATGACGAAATCCTTTCAATACAAAAACTTTCCAAAACCAAAACCTTCAAAAAAACCGAAATTTTTTCAAGACAAAAGAATTATTTAATATTAGTAATCAAGGATCATACACTGATACATAAATTTTAATTAGCATTTTTGCATTTTTATGAATTTATCGATAACACACTACAACAAATTTTAAATTTTTTTCGGTCTCGCTATATGTAAATTGTTTGTTTTGCTTAAAAATTAAGGAAATTCAGCGATATATTGATCCTGATTTGCTTAAGCTGATCTTATGGTATTTTAGTTTTTTTTTCTAATTTTTTTTACCCTAAATTAGCACCGAATAAACAATACCAGTTCTCCCCAGCCTGAAAACCTAGAAAAGTGCAAAAAGACATATTTATAACTTTTTTTTAACAAAAATACCACCTTTTTATAAATTTTTGTATGTTTTCTAAAAAACAGAGCAAAATTGCGATTGCAAGGATGAAATATGTTTTAACTAAGAACTACTAATTTATGCTTAACAGCCATGTGTCGTGTGAATAGTTTTTTAGCCTATACCACTTGTAGCATTAAAAAGCTGACAAAAGCGCTTTACGTCAGTCTTTTTTATTCCGGAACGTTTCCACTGTGAACGGTGCCTTTTTTAGTATAAGGGGTATCCTTCGAAGGTTTTCAGGCTAAAGAAAACTGTTATTGGTCATTTGTAGGGTGACCAG
Organism: Gymnusa sp. GC000175; assembly: GCA_030264735.1. Lineage (NCBI taxonomy): Eukaryota > Metazoa > Arthropoda > Insecta > Coleoptera > Staphylinidae > Gymnusa > Gymnusa sp. GC000175. The sequence goes on along the minus strand of JARJDX010071726.1, from coordinate 5,024 downwards.
ACGTCCCGAATTTAGCTGATATGTCCCGGTGTCCCCAGTGATGTCTTTCGGAACTATTTTATGTCCCGATTTACAAAAAATTATACCTAATTTGTTTATTTTCATATTTTTAATTTACCCTTTTACGCCAAGAACTGTAAATTTCCGCAAAAAAAGTTAATGACGAAAACCGTACGATTCCGAAAAACTCTAAAATTATTAAAAGATTTCTAAAGTTCGAATAGAAATATGGTCCGTCGTGAGAGTGTTAAAAAGCTGTTATAATAAATACAATATAAACAATATCAAATATATATGTTTTTAAGCATTTAAAATTATTTTTTCTACTAGCAATTAATAGAATATCGAAAAACTGATAACTCTCCAACAATTAACCCATTAACAAAAACCCTGTATTATTGTTCATGCCAAATAGAATATAAGAAAATTATAAATCAATCAAATTTTCTTTAGTGAAATTTTTTACCCCCACCCTCTTTTCCTTACTTCCCCCTCCCTACTCTTCCCCCACCCTCATGCCACCCGGTGTCCCGATTTACGATTGCAATAATCTGGTCACCCTAGTCATTCGGAGCTAATTTAGAGTAAAAAATTGGAAAAAAACCTAAATACCATAAAATCAGATCACAAGTCAGGATCACTTAATCATTTTTTTTTTCATTTAAGAGCAAAACAAACAATTTTCACGCGTAAAACGAGTTACAAAAATGTTTAAATCAGTTCTCCGTACTCTGTAATATACCCTTTTAAAAAAAGGACAAACATCACAAACACTACTCGGGAAATAGATAGGAATAAAAAAGGCGTTGATATAACCGTCAACATTTGGTACACAAAGCAATCACTGGATACAACCTTATGTCACAGAATCCTAATATTTAAGGATTAGTGTGTGATAAGGAATTAGTAAGGAACCAACAAATCGGAACATAATATCTTCTTACTTACTACACACAGAAAAAAAATTTGAGTTCTTCTATGAAAACCTACAAACGGCAATAAAACACGATTTTGTTAAACCATGTTTTCAACCACGCTGTTTTTCTTCTTTCTGGTTCACTTCTTCCTTCTATTTTACACTGTAGGATTAACTACCAGTTTCGTTGGTTATTTTTCATTATGTGTCCTAGGTATTCTACTTTTCGCGTTTTTAATGTTAGAAGTAATTCTTTTTCTTTGCCGATTCTTTGCAGGACATCTTCGTTAGTCACATGGACTGACTAAGAGATTTTATGATACGTCGGTATAGCCACATTTCACAAGCTGCCAGTTTCTTGCAACTTCCTTTCATTTAAGTCCAAGACTCCATTCCATATAAAAGTATTGCTAGTAAAAGTGAATGTGAAAAGTAGGGTTACTTTTTAGTGGACAAGTCCAAGACTCCACTCCATATAAAAGTATTGCTTAGGCATAACATTTAAGTAGTCTGATCCTTGTTGACAAGATTAAATCGTGAGTTATTAATGGCGTTGACATTTTTTAGAAATGCGATTCTAGCTTTCTCTATTCGACATTCGATTTCAAATGAGTGATCCCGACATACATTAATTGTATTAACAACAATGTTGTTTGTACTCTGTCTATTGGTTTACCGTTCATTTTCAATTGGCCAGGGTGGTTCATGCTTTTGGATATTATCTTGATGTTAACTGGTTTCCGCTACTCTGATAGTTATCTCCTGGAGATTCTCGACACTCTCTGCAAACACTTCTGTATCATCAGCGTACCTTATATTGTTTATGCATTCTTCGCTTATCTCAATTCCAGCCTCTATGCCTTTTAAAGCTTTTTGATAGATTCGTTTTGAGTATATATTAAATAATCCATTACGACTTTTTTAATTTCAATATCCTTCACCATTATTGACCATTTGACTGCTAAAGGCGTATGGATATGCTTTGATATATTCTTTATATAAACAAAAGTCGTAACAAATTTAAAAATTTTTGATTACCTTTTCGTCAAAACAATCCTACCGACTGCGCCATTTTCGTTTCAATGAAACACGTTAAATTTTTCAAAGACGTATAAATGAGCTCCCTCACATTTAATATTATGTATTAAAAACGTATATATATATACGCCTTAAGCAGTCAACGGGTTAATATCTCCTTTCTACTGGGCTCAATTCTGGTATATTTATGGATTTAAATGTTTTGGTAAAAAGTATTTGTTACAATTATTATTTATTCATTTGATAGTACTTGAGAATTCTTTTTCTCTGGTCGTTTCATATCCTTCCGTGTTTACCTATCTTGTATATTTTTTAGTTTGCTCTACTCTGCGATCATAATCTCCTTCTGTAAATATACTTTCTCTACATTATTCCGTAACCCTGTACTACATGTACTACATCACGCGCTTCCAATAACCTAGCTCTAAGAATGCACTTGAAAAGATTTTTTAGACCAATAAAAATAAAAACCACCTGGAGTGCTAATAAAAATTGCCATTGGAAAAACTTGCACTGTGCAAGTGATAACTGGTGCGCACCAATTTTACTATTGAAAAACACTTTTATGTATGCGTAACTCTATTCGTTTTATATAACTGCAAGTGTTTGTCTTTGTTGATATATTTTTTCATTATATCTTTAGTATTCAAATTGCAGAATATTGTTTTAATAACATAATAGATGTTGGAAGAATGAACAAATTTATTTATAGAAAGAAAGGCGACTTTTATATAACAAAATTTAAAAAACTATATAAAAAAGGAAAGAAGAGTGTTAATGTAGTCAATAATTTATCTAATATTTCGTGTTTTTTCGATCCAAGTAAGTTTATAAATATTTTTTAGTTCGCACAATTTAATTAATTTTTCCCAATTTTCATTGGTAATGGTAGGCAGACCGCCGCTCCAGAGCCGCATTCGGCTCTTTGCACAGACGTTTGCGGCACTTTAGACATGAACTCCAATTTCACTTCCATTTATGCAACTTTATGAGATAGGTCCGTCGAACAAACTTGTGTATAAAGCGTTCTCACCACCACTTAACTCTTAACTTAACGCATATTTTTTTCCTACACACATCTGTTGTATTCATTTTCTCGCTTATCAGTGTGCTTATCGTTTGTTACGATTCGGATTTTCCCTTTCCAAACATGTGTGTGTGTGTTCGTGTGTATGTGGCTCCCTGATACCTTTGTAATTTTGTTTCCTTAACAACTTGGCTCTTCTAACTTAAAAGTCTGCCGACCCCTGCGGCCTAGTTCTATCATTAAGGTCCCAGTTATAATGATTTTTTTCGTAGGTTTGGTTTTTTCCATCGCTTCCTGCAGTATTTTAATAAACCTTTCATTTTCAGTTATGGGATTACCTTCCGTTGCATTATGTTTTTTTCATAAGTATTCCTACAACTGTCCCCGCTCCTTTCTTCTTTCCAACTTCGCTTCAAAAGTGTAATATTTTGCCAATCATTTCTGTGCTGCTTCCTTTGTTTTTATCTCATTTACAACTACTATGTCCATTCAAAATTATTTTGCCAGTTTTCCATCTTTACTTGCGCAAACTTGGACATTCCAACTTCCTGACCTAATCATTCGTCCATTTTCTATTTTTTTCTTTCGTCAGTTAAGGTTCAAGTCTAGGCTTCGTAGACCCACTACAAAACTTTTGTGTACGTGTATGTCCAAATAAAGGGGCAGCAAAATGAATTTTGCAACTCATGCAGTACATTTGTCAGAATTTTAAATATAGTTGATTTTCCTTTATAAATATCTTCTTTTCTATATTGGTCGATTAAAATATAAACCGAGTATTCAACGTCTTCACTATTAGTAAGAGTGAGTGTAAAAAGTAGGGCTACTTTTCAGTGGACAAGTTTACTTTCTTGTAATAAAGCTGGCAGCAGTTTAGGCATCTGGCTGCTGAGTGCAAGATCGTGGGTTTGCGCCCCACAGTATGCACCATATTCTTTTAAATAATTAAATGTCCAACACTGCCCCAACTTCCCAACCCGCTATGCTAAAACTGATTGATGTTTTCATCCTAATAATTTACGAAACAATATTGAAGATATCAGCTATAGTCTGGGTCTAGGTCTGTTAGCATTAACAAAGGTCGGTTCCTTACATGTATTAGTAATATCTACTTATTGTCAGTCATCGTCGTCAGCTGTTAAGGCCGCCACTCCTAGCGCAAAGCCTATTCTCTGCCTGTACTGTAATTATGGCAACTTACATTACAGGTAGACCTACAGTTTGGCGTGAATTCCACACAACTGAAGTTACATGATTTCTTATCTAATTCCGGACCAGAGAAGGTTTTAGCCTGTCGGTAATTATCAGTAATTTAAGTAGTTTTGTACCCCTACTGTTTGCCACATCACCATGAGAATGTCCTTGTTTCCTCTCTTGCACAACTCCTGGCAGCGTGTTATCTAGTTCATATCAAACTGAAACCGACTGAAATATAGAAATAAGTTTAAAAATTAGCCAAGCTAAGATGCAAAAGATTGGATGCCCAAAAAGGGTATTTTAAAGTAAAGTGATAGGAAAGAAAGGAAAATATGGACCCGTTTTTAAGCAAGGCTCTTGCTTTCGGATGTAGACAGAGTCTACTTTCAGCTTAATTTTTACGTCTTTAATGTGAGTAACAGGGCAGGTGTTACGGCACAGACGGGACCAACGGTTTTTAAGGTGACTTCCGAACCACCCGAGAGCAAAGAAAAATTTTAAGTCTAGAGTTATAAATTGAGAGTATTTATGATATTTTTAATCGAATTTAGACATGTTCTTTTGATTTCTATCCTTTTCGAGCATATTTTTGTTATTTTGCAAAGAATTTTTAACATATTTAAGCAATTTTTGACCTTTTTCGAGCATATTTTTGACTTTTTTAAACAAACATTTTCTAGTAAATTTTTGACGTTTTCCAAAGGTTTTTTTATATTTTTTTTACAAATTTTTGATATTTAAAAAAATTTAATCCCGATTTTAAATGTAGTTTTTACATTTTTTAAAGAATATTTACCATTTACGAACGTATTTTTAAAACTTTTAACAAGTTTTGATATTTAAATA
>JARJDX010071711.1:0-11368 GCA_030264735.1 Gymnusa sp. GC000175 | reverse complement strand
TCCGACAATAAAAACGTAATCACCATGTGCTAGCAAATTACAAAATGGCGTTAACGGTTCCCGCAGTTATTAACAAATTACAGCCAAATAAATTCGACTCTAATAGAATCAATCAAAGGAATGATAATTATAGACAATAAGAATAAAAGTTTTACACAATACCTAACAGAAGAAGAGCAGACGCAACACACTTGATTTTACAAACTACTTTCTTAGCGGCCACGATCGGAATCCCCAATTTTTTTTCATCTTCTTCCATGAAGGCACGCCGCGGTCGCTGAGCGCGACCACCTGACAATATGAATGCGCGCGCACCTCTATTTAGAGCGTCGCAGCACCGTTAACCAAAGGCGTGCAAACATGACAGCACCTCCAGTGGCGTAACATTTATAATTTACAATGACAATTATGGCAGTGTGCAACAAATATGTAACGAATAAAAATATTTCGTTACAAGGTTTAGTCAGAACCGCCTTTCAGCCTCGTAACGCCAACACGACGCTCTATCGCTCTAGTCGCCAATTTCAATCGGTCTGCACACCCTTTGCTAATGATGTTTTCTTTAGACCCAGTGTCTGACGTCATAGCCTAGTATGGTCCTTGCCTTACGCTTATAGGAGGTACAATTTGAAACCAGCCTTACCTTGAGAATGCTTTGCCCCGTTATGGTCGCCGCTTTCCTATCGCCTTAAAGATGGACAATCGGCCTTTATGTGTCCTTTCGCCTTACATCGGGTACACCTCTCGGTCCTCAGTCGCGGACAATCTCGGCTGAGGTGTGTGCCAAACTCCTGGCAGTTGTAACAACAAACCTTACATCTCAGGCACGCACTTGTACTTGGTGGCTGTTGTTCCACTCGCCTGGCCAACTTCGGTCCCCGGGATGCGACCAGACTTGACGCCGAATAAGAGTCGAGGACCGCCAGATACTTGAGAGGTTTTACAATATGCCCCGTATCTCGCTGCACGTAACTCGTCAGGCAGCTCCCTTATAATCACAGAGACAGTGCCTTCGCCACTGATGTTGCACCTTCCACACAATGCCGCCTTTGTGTGGAAGTAGTGGGTCATTGTCTCACTCGCCCGTTTCTGCCTAGCCACCAGCTCTTCAAGGAGCTTACCCAGGTCATATTTTTCAGCCTTTTAGCTCGGTCTGCATAAAGCACACATGGTCGCATTCTGACCATGCATAAATGACCCCAAGTTGATCGAACTTCGACAACCAACGCTCCACATTTAATTCTTTATTGTCGGGATCAAAATCATCCAACAATTTTCCGCCAGCGTGTGATGGCCGCCCGCCCGAATAATGCACGCCAGATGTCGATGGGCTATCGCGAGTATCGCCCTGATTACCACTAGTGCTTGCTTCACTAGCACCGTGCGCAACTTTCTTTAAAACCATAACATTTTTAATGGAAAGCAAATGAAATTAACTAACAAAGGTCTGTATTTATTGCATTTTTAGCCTGTTACAATATTGACATTATATGCGTTAGTAAAACTCAATTAGCCCACATCAAAAAATTCAAAGTGGTAGGATATACAATACCATAGAACCGCAAGAACTGCGTCTGGAGTAATTGTATTACTGCTACACAAAACCAGCTCGATCATTACACTAGCCCAAAACATTACTGTGCAGTTTAGAGGCAGTCACAATGAAATTTTATAACAATCTAGCTTATTATTAACAAGTGCAGAAAACAAATGAGAAAGACATAAAGTCAATATTTAATAACAAAACCCCAATACCATAATCGGAAACCTTAACTCCATAAACTGCATAAACTGCATTTTGACTAAAACATTACTATATTTCATAAATTAATGGCTAATTAGGTTGGCAGTATGTCTCAGCAATTTCATTTTAAGAACAAGTATATACCGATAGTAATATTCGTCGTTTTTGACCAATATGTCTCTGCAACTTGATGAGAATAAAATCAATAAAAATGTTGCTTGGCAACGAACAGGGTGAGTTTTTAAAATGTTAAATATTAATAAATGATAAAATTTTGTTCAAGTTTTAATTCTAAACACTTTGTACTTTTATATTTTTTTCCATAAACTTGATGGTTTTTAAAAATAGTTGCAAAAAAAACCTAACCAATAAACTAACAACTAACTTTGGTTGGTGCATTTGATTAGTAATTTCGGCCAAAAGTTATTGCAATATTCCAATATTTGTTAAAACATTAAATTTTTAATTTCAAGCCAATCAGTAAGGCCGCCTTGGCTGTCGAGAGGACATAGACAGATCGACAGATAAACAAAACTACTTTGTAAACAACTTATTCTGAATAAGAGGAGTCGAAAACGGATATTTGTGCAAAAATATCGATAACCAAAGTTTTCGCAGTTGCTATACTTGCATTTAGATGGTAAATAAAAGTAAAATCCTCACCCACGCCTATAACTGGTAATATAGGATGGAATTAATTTAAAGAAGAATAAGGCTTATCCGAAGAAATAAAGCTGTTTGATCCCCCGACTGTTGATCTGCATCTGCCAATCTCCCGGTCGGTTGATCCTCTCGGAAATTGTTCCCCCAACGTTTCTTTAAGTATTTATATTCGCACATACCAACATTCCTAAAGGTTATAAATACATTATATTTAAATAGGGTAGGTGCAAATTTAACAAAATATATGGTCCAAAATACCCAACTATGGGAAACAAGTCAGACAGAATAGATAAAGAAAACTTTTATCTAAATGCAGACCAATTACGTAGATTATACCACCTAACCAGGAAGCCTGTAGGGTATTTTGCAAGATAATTTGCGACGATAATTTATAAGCGTGTTTCTTAAAACACGCTTATAAATTATCGTTCCTTAAATCTTCACTTCGTTGTAAATAATAAATTGTTCATAACCATTTTGTGTGTGTTATTTCCACCTAAGACTTTATTCCTTTTATTAACAAAAAAACTTTTATTACAAACATTATTTCCAACAAGTTATGGGCCCAGGACATTTGTTGAATAAAAAGTAAATTAGTGCTTATAGCATAATAAAGTAAAAATAATTATTAAAATAGCAGAAGTGCGCGGTTTAGTGACGAGAAATTGAACAATGTAAATAACGGTGCATGGAGTTACAAGATGAAGATGCTGCTCAAAAAGAAGAAAGTAAGTAGTGTTATAGAAAATGATCCACCTAACCCGGTAAATATTAATTGGATCGAAAAAAATGTACTTACTTTAAGGCACTTAGTTTAATTGCATTAAATGTGGATAACAGCCAGATTGATCATATTTGCAGTTTAAATAGTGCAAAAGGAAACTGGACAGCTCTAAAGGAGTACCACCAGAAATCAAGTTTATCCAGAGTAATCTTTTTATTAAAAGAATTGTGTACACTAAGACTACAGGAAGGTGGTGATGCTGAGCACCATTGGGCAAACTTCACGGAAGTTGTAAACAAATAAGCAGCCTTGGAAGAACCTCTTAAAAAAATTAGCCATTGCAATGCTTCTCTCGAGTCTACCAAACTCATATAATTCTCTTATCTCGGTGGCCAAACCAGATCAGGATTTCATTCTGGACTTAGTTAAAGGAAAATTAAGTGATAAGTATACAAGACGCAAGAATTCAGGTTCAAATAATAATCATTACGAAACAGCAATAAAATCCAATTTTAAAAGTAGTAAAAATAAGTGATCAGAACGCGTGTTACTTTTGCAAAAAGATAGGCCATGTGAAGAGTGAGTATCACAAATATCAAAAATTGAAAAATTATAAATAAAGACACGCATCTAATCAAATAGTTAAAATAATTAAATTGTGTAATTCAGTTCGGTCACAAACGGAAGAAATCCAATTGTGTTTAACGAGTGCCAATAAAAAGAAAGACCTATTATGGTACGTCGATTCTGGAGCCACATCACATATGTCAAATTTAACGAGATTTATGCATGTAGCAGATAAGAATAAATCGCACAGGTACGTGGGACCGGTTCAGGCTTTTAAAGTGCGTCATCGGAAGAAACAAAGTTTTAGAATTGGAGTTGTCTAATGTGTTATATGTGCCGGAGCTATCGTCAAATTTAATATCGGTAGAAGGATATTAAGTTCAATTTTCAAAAATTAAGTAGACGGTAATTAAGGAAGGACATTAAATGGATATAGCAAATATGGAAGAAATTTACGCCATAAAAACGGTCGAAAAGTTGTTTACGGCTAAACAGGTTGTACACACGCAGGTGCCAACATTCCTGGCACAGAAAGTTTGGCCATGGAGATATTGGGGCCAAAAAACTTTGTGATGTTTGCGTTAAAGGAAAGATGACAAAGTTGCCTTTTCCGAAACAATCCAATAGTAAATCTAAAAGGGTCTTGGATTTGATTTATACAGACATCTGTGGTCCTTTCCAATTGCAACACCTAGGGGCAAGAGATGCTTCTTGACAATTATAGAAGATAACAGCAGATATGCAAATATATATTTTAAATCATAAATTTAAAACTATGAAGAAAATTAAAAAAATCATCGAGACAATGAAAACCCAGTTTCAGTTAAAACCAAAAGCAATACGCTCCGATAGAGTAAAGGAATACGTCAATAAGGAACTACAAAATTATTTAAAGGCAGAGGGAATCAAGGTACAATATACAGCTGAAAGGAAAAATTGATCATTGGTAGAAATGACAAAATGCATGTTAATTGATGCTAAGTTAGATAAGAAGTATTAGGGAGAAGCAATATTAACTACAAATTAGCTACAAAATAGGTAACCAAGTAAAGTGGTGCAAAAGACACCATTTAACATATGGATTTATTAGAAACCAGATATAACAAATTTACATATTTTCAGTACAAAAGCGTATGCACACATTCCTAAGGAACTTTACGCTTTACGCTTATTAAGTAAAAAAGCAATTAAAATAAAGATAAGTAGGGGCGTAGTCTTTATAAAGGGCAAGAACACAGCTACTTCAAATTTAGAAAGCGAAGAAAGCAAGGTAATAAGCAGAGTAAAATTGGAATATATGAGAAATAAATGCAATATTTTTTAAATGTGTATTATATTTAGGCATTATCGCTTTAAGTAATTTATGACCCTCTAGTGTAGGGACACATATTTAGTTAGTCGTTTTCTTTACTTCGTTGTAATAAGTATTAAATTGTTTATAAACACATTGTGTATGTTACTTCCAGCTAAGACTTTATTCTTTTTATTAACAAAAAACTTCAATTACAAACATTATTTTTAACACTTCTGACAACCATATTAAAACTAAGAGAAATAACAATCTTCAACAAGTTATTGACTTTCCTGTAAGCCATTACAAACATTATTTCCAACACTTCTGACAACCTTATTAAAACTAAGAGAAGTAACAATCTTTAAGGTGTTAATGACTTTCTTGTAAGCCTTCTAGTTTTGCTTTTAGAAATCTCACTCGACAAATCATCAACTTTTGCCATTAACGAAAATAATCAGAAAAGGCTTAACATAGGCCTTTTTTATTATCAACACTATACTATTTTCTTACATACAAACGAAAAGGCATCGAAACTAGCAGGGTCTTGCAGAGCAACATATTAGGCCCCAAACTTATTAAAATCCACATGTATAATATTCCAGTTCCTTCCTAAACGTCAGTCTCAATGTATGCAGACGGCCATTACATAGTCTGGAAACGGCAACCGAAGAACACCAATCTGCTTTAAACTCCCCCAAGGACTGGTTAACGCAATAAACTAAAAAAAATTATTATGTGACTGTAACCAAATCTTCACAGGTGTTGTGTGGGTTGCCAAGATAATTTTAGTAAAAGGATGCAGAGAAGTCGTTAGACAAGTTAATTAAAAACCAAGTTTGGACATAACAGAAAATATAAAGTATCAAAATATAGATTGTGTACAGTTTAAGTGTTAATATATAACTTTATCAGCAGACAGGGAAATACAATTATAAACCCACCAATTACCATGGATAACAAAACCATGGAACAAGTGACAAGTGGGGTACTGGCTTAATGACAAATGGGACTCAGACCAAGAAATACAAGGCCGAAACAGCGAGAGCGTCATTTACTAAACATGGAAATATACTAACAAATAAAAATATCATTATTAAAAAGCGCTTAAGATACCTAAAATGTTATGTGATGTCTGTTGATATGAGGCAGAAACATGGACGCTGAAAACAAGCTCGATGAACAAATTAGAGGCATTCGAAATGTAGTGCTGCAGAAGAATTTTGAAAATGGCATGGACCACACACACCACAAATACAGAAGTACTAAGACGTATCGGAAAAGAACGAGAACCCTTAATAATTATTAAACGACAAAAAGCAGCGTATTTCGGACACATAATAAGAAGAACAAAATACACCCTACTACAGCTAATCATAGAAGGCAAAATAGAAGGAAAAAAAGTATCGCAAGAAGGCAAATGGCAATGGAAAGGGCTGAGAATAATCGAAAATCTAATATACACTCAAACAACCGAGAAGAATACAACTTAATTGTAGACCACATTATTTGAAATTCCATAGAATCGTTTAAATTCATGTAGTGAATATACAGGTTAAGAAGAATATGTAACTTTATACAGAATTTAAAACGTTATCAGTTTACGGAATTCGTAACAATTGATTAGGTAAACAGGTGAGTAAATAGTTAGTGTGCTCCGGCCAATCCGGTGGAGTCACACCTGCACCGGATTGGGGCAATCGGGGAAATGTTTTTCAAAAGCAGTTCAGCAGTATCGGCAAGAATGTTGGTGTATAGGTCATTCTCTCGTTTCAGAATGCCAAACTGCTGAGTTGGGTCTTTAGAGATGATTTTTTTCAGTCTTGTGTATTAGCTTTTTATACCCCGACTGGTGTTTTTTGAGTTTTTTGCTCTGTTAAATGATTTTCTTGTTTTAACTCTTAGGATCTCGAGTTCTTGGTTCCACCAAAGTGTTGCCAAAGGACTGTTAGATACGCTGCTTAGCGGACATGACCTTTCAAAGCCTTCGATAACCTTAAAGTGGTTGTTATTTATGGAGAGTCAAGGATTGCCAATGAGCGGTCCAGGTGTTGTAGAAAAAACTCCCTGTCCTGGGATTTCTGTATTGTCTAAACACATTGCCACTACACTTCACTTTAAACATCAACTTGTGGTCTGACAAGGAAGCATCAAGCATTACATATACGTCGGTGGTTATATTTGAAATTTCCGGGGATGCCCACATAATGTCGATTACAGTTTGACTTCTAGAGGTTACGAATGTTGGTTCGTTTCTTTATTTAAAATTTTAATTTAGACATATATGTTCCATTAGTGGCCTACTTTGGTTGTTGGTCTCCTTACTCTCCCATATCACATGGTGAGCATTATAGTTGCATCCAATAATAAGGTGTGTGTTTCTCGCTTTGCAGCATCCATCTATTACTAAGGTTGGTGGACAGTTAAAATTGCCTGGCAGGTAAGTGGACCACCCTGAAGTGCTTTAAGTTTACCTGAATTACCAGATAGCTGACCTTCTTCTTCCTCTGGACAATGATGTCCCGAGTAGTGCCCTTTACGCCGAACATAAAAATGATCCTTTCTCGCGTTGCATGGTGGCGCTGTGGAACTCAACCCACTCGTACATCTTTCCCCAAGGGTTTTGGCATCCCTTGCTTCCAGGTGTTCCAGCTTCCAAAGTATTACCTTCGTCAGTCTTCGTAATTTATCAGCGGGCAGAATCTTAAGACTTGCTCTCTTCCCGGGTGGGGGAAAGGCTTGCCATCGTCTTCTTAACCCATCCTAGTTAATGGTCATTTTGTCAGTGTACCCTAAGGCACTCATGCATATGCTTTCAGGACTAGAAGGTTGGAGGGTGTTTAATCGGGGCAGTCACTAGTTTGACTAGCCGACTGACAACTGCCTTCCTTATCTGGCTCGCTGCCTCAAGGCAGCCCTGTAAGTTAGCTTCACTGTCTTGTTTGTCGATGATATCTACTCTTAAGTGATTGTTTACCATCTTGTGGTTGAGGGGTCGGTAGGCCTCCACTTTCTCTTGGAGTTACCCCTTGAATATGGCGCTCATCTCCAACTTTTTTTAGATGTATCTTTGGACACTGGATGTCTCAGACCCCTAGTCGCTGTCCACCTCCCTGCACCCCAATGACTCACCCTATCGGCCCTCTGACAGGACGATGCAGTTGGTTGATCAGGGTGGGTTAGTCCTTACCGCCCGTCTGCGTAAAATGCTGGCCAAATTAGAGTATTGCTAGCCCTAGGGTACTTTCAGCCCTCACATGTCCACAAGGACATGACGAGTTTTGAACTTCATCTTGGGTCGCATCCCAGCTTATGCTTGTACGGAGAGGCCCACCTCTCGCTGGCACTTGCCTTATATACTCCTCGGATCAGAAGACATTGCGGATTAATCCTAGCTTTGTTTCTCACTCTCCACCTTACCATAAGAACTGAAGAGATATTACTGGCAAGTTGGATTATAGCCCATTAGATTTCGTTTAGTTTTCCTATTAATAAATAACTTGACACCGTAAATAAAACGTTATAATTTTGTGTAATAACCTGTATTACGAAATTCGTAATAATGTTTACAATACGTAGTATAAAGCATCAACCCAAAATATAAATCGGAGGGATTGAATTCCAATGAAACCCGGGTAATGTAAAACTAGTTGTGTACCGAACGTTTAACTTGTTTAACTTGTTTTTTCGTAAAAAAAAAAATATTAGCCAAGTGCATGTTTTTTTTATCAGGCTGGTAAAAAAAATCACTTTTAAAACACTTTTTCGCCAATATTGTTTATTTTTCACAGGACGAGAAAAACGTGGATAAGAAATAACGTAGGAAGATAACAATTGTGAAAATCATCAAGAAGATTGAGCAAACCGGTTCTGTTACGACCCAAAATATTTCTATGCATTCTTAAAGATCAACAAATGTAAAGCTAGTCGACTGTTTGTGGCCTGAAATGGAAGCGACATGCCATCTATCTGGCGTAGCAATTGTGCTATTGCATGCGAAATTTCATGGTCGCGTTATTTTACGAAACGGCCGGATAAATCGGGTGATTTGATGCCATTGTACTTTTTCCTATGAGTATACATAAAGGAAAAAGTCTACGCTATTGGTCCCAATACGACTAAGAAATGGAAAGACAGCTGTTGATCGTGGTGTTAGGCCAGAAATGTAAAAAAAGTCTTAAAAGGATAATCATTTGCAATAAATTTCTTTATTTAAATGATAGTAAAAAGATAATATTTTTGACACTTACTCTTCATACATGCCGTTGATCTAAAACGTGAACAAAAAAAGGTAAACAAGGGACAAAAGGAACAACAAATAACATTTGACGTAGGACTGGCTTAGCTAGGCAGGGTTCAAGAATAAATGTCACAATTTAATCCCAACGCACAAACAAATTTTATTTATTCACCAAAAATTAAAATAAAAGGTTAAAAAATAAATTAGTATTAGATAAATTAATAAAATATGAAAATTCCTACTCCCAGCCGGTATGAAATCTGACAAGCCGAGAACATACGCTGCGACTGTCAGGCAGACGAGACGGGAACGGTTACGGTGCGGTAGAATGCTAGCTGGGTGCCGAGGACATATGCTGCGACTACCAGACTAGCGGATTAGACAAGAACTTTAGCTGACAAGCCAAAGACTTACGCTGCGACTAGTCAGACTAGTAAGGAAGGGTAGGTAGAAGGTCGGAGTGAATCAAGAGCTCAAGAGACTGAATGATCCACGCGCTCCGCTATTTAAACATAAAAGTGTAAATGTGGGACACACGGGGGCTTTCGGTAAAAAGACGGATGAATGTTAAGCCATACGCCATCTGTTACATGTTAAGTAAATTGCACCTCTGTGTATGGTTGGCAACTGTATTTTCTCGTCATCTGAAGAAGTTCTGCCCTCTCGTGTAAATCAGTCGTATTCTACAACGGTGCAGCTATTACAGGTGGCTTCTTATCAAAAACAACGTATAAAACAAACAAAGACAAAAGACAAAAATGCAAAAACTTGGAAGAGGGACATCGTAAACAACGGACTACTAATCAAGGAATAACGTAGACGTAAAATATCGTCGACAAACAACAACCAGAAAAAATAACGTGGACTGAAAACAACGAGGGCATTGGGCATGGACAAATAACAACAAGAAATAACAACAAAAAAAATTATCCACCAGTAATTTAGGATATTGCATAGGGACTAACCCTAATAAGCCCACGACTTGTGTCTAGTAAAAAATAGTGTGCTTTAATTCTTCTGGGTTTTATCCTGGTCTTTAGGGCCTTATTTCCCCCAGTGCAAGGGGTTAGAGCTCCCAATTGGATTTGGGTTGCTGCTTTTTCATTTTGAATTTCTAAAAAGCTTCTAAGTGACTGGAGCTCTTTTATCATCCTTCTTTTTAGATTAGACTCAAAAGTTACACCTTGACACCTTGATATAGTGGCATGTGAAATGCGCAGAAGCCTAACAAGGATAAAAGAGAGTCGCGCATGGCAATTGCTGCATAAGTACATTCCAAGATAAAATTTTAATTAACTAATATTTACCCAAATAACTTTTGATTATTGGATGTATTTTTGACAAATTAAAATTTCATATACGATTTTTACCACCTTTCCAGGACCACGAAATTTTTTTTAGGCCGACCGTCTGGCTTCGCGGAGTCTTTAAAGTTGAAAAAACAAAGGACGATTTCTCGAAAAGTACGGATTTTACAAAAAAAAAGTCAACCGAAACTAAAAGATCGTCTAAAAATCCAGAAAAAAGTCAAATGGCTCGAGGCGATCCGAGCAATTCGGTTCACCTCGATTTTCGTTTGAAAATTTTTCGTTTTATTCAAAAAATCAAAAACGTTTTTCCCCCTTTTGGCCCCCACGGGTACGTTTTTGAGAAAATTCAATTTGGAAAATTAAAGGTCGCAACAAGTGCTATTCGACGTTTTAAAAAATAACCAAGGCCGCGTTTTGCGTCGCGACCATCGACATATAGAATGGACTGCTGAGCGCGGATACCTCAGGCAAAAAAGAGGTAAAATTGAGAGGCCTACTCTTGTCTTTATCTATCACATTTCTATTGGTCGCTGCGTCGCCACGCGCATTCCATTCTATTGAGAACTAACAAAATCTGATACGCTATCTGGTGGTGAAAATTGAACTGCACGAGTACCTTTCACTTACTGTATTCATTGCACAACTTGTTGTATTGTGTTTATTTTAATAAATAATTAATAATATAACAAAACAAAAACCTGTTTAACAATAAATGGATCTCTTTAATATTATAATTCTTGAAAGTCTTGGGTAATATCCCATATTCGCCAAGTTGACAAGTTGACTAGTACTCTTTCAAGATTAGCTGTTTTGGCGAAAGTGCTGCCAC
>JARJDX010071692.1:0-11739 GCA_030264735.1 Gymnusa sp. GC000175 | reverse complement strand
GGAAAAAACGTCATTAATAGGGTTGAAGCGAAATTCAAATCGTTGGGAAAAGAGCAGACATGAACTATAATAAATCAGTAGTAACAAAATCTCGATTAAGATAGGGAAAATATGCGGTATAAACGAGTGTGCGATGTGGTATTTTTGTTATGCAAAATATATATAATTAATTGAAAATAAAGTTTTAACACTAACGGCATGCTCAAGATTGGAAAACCTAAATTTGTATTTGCACCGGTTGAGAGCAAGCTAATCAAACTGAAAATATATCAAGTCTACCAACCTTCGATGTGTTAACCTCAATAGTGACAGAGAAATTTGCGAGGTGGCGCCACTTAGATCAAAACGAAGGCCTACACCGACTTGACTACCGGTTTCAGCATTTATTTTAAAATACAAGGAGTTACCCAAATATTTTTGAGCTTCGTATAGGTAAATTAAAGTTGCAACAATTTTATTATAATCCATTTTAGTTTTAAAGAACTTATTGTTGTTCATTGCTAAGTAACATTGTTAGTTATATATAGTGTATATTGAGAACTAACAAAATCTGAAGCGCTATCTGGTGGTGGAAACTGAAGTGCATGAAAGAGTACCTGTCACTTACTGTGTTCATTGCACAATTTGTTGTGTTGTGTTTATATGAATAAATAATTAAAAATATAACAAAACAAAGACCTGTTTAACACCAAATGGATCTTTTTTATATTATTATTCTTGAAAGTCTTGGGTAATATCCTATGCTCGCCAAGTTGACAAGTTGACTAGTACTCTTTCAAGGTCAGCTGTTTGAGAATAAGTGCTGCCACCATCGGTAGTGTTAGTTCTCAATATAGTTTAAGCAAACGTGTACGATAAAAAAAATAGATCAGAGTTGTATAAAGCACTCGAAGAACTAGAAGTAAGCCAAAAATTAATGGACATGGAACACAGTCAACTGGGCAAAGGTAAAAGGAGCAACATGAGTCAAATTTGAATTAAAGGCAGTTTTATTTAATATGGATACTTCGACTTGTCGAAAAATAAAAAAGATATACTGTACCATAAACAGAATCAAAGTTTAGCCTTTGCAATCAACGATATAACTGTAGTAGTGCGAAGTTTACAGGAGTTACCGCTCGTAGTAGAAAGAGTAGCCAATAAAATAGATCTAGATATAATTAGGGCAAAACAAATTTCATGACGTAAACGGACAAAATGAGTCAAGTTTGTAAAAAAATATTTTATCACGTCTCTGTTAAAATTTTGTTACGCCGTGTTTTATTTAAATTTTCGCGTGTCAACGCTTAACTGCAGTTGTGGCGAATGGGAGGGAATAAATTTCTATCCATATCACGTGGGAGATAATGTTTTTTTTTTGTTCATGCAAAATGGCTTGATATTCCTTCTTGTAACTGCGACAAGACTTAATAAATATCTCTGTTTGCGTACGTCTTAAAGTTTGAAATGTAAGTTATTGTTGAACATTTTTCTTATTATTATCTGTGGTTATCAAAGTCCTTGCTGATTCTATGTAGAATCTAAGTTATTTGCATGAAATTCGTTAATAATTAAACGAACGCCATTTTGACACCATTTTTATTTTTGTGGCACTAGTTTTCAAGAATTTTTATAATAATATTATTTTTTGTTTATACATGTGTGTTCTTCTATTAGTTGGTACTTTACATATTCTCTTCTTAAATGTTTTATGATTAAGCAATCTTACACGTGGGTAGTTAATTTTAACTAATATTTTTTTATACTAAAAAGATGGGCTTATTCTTTTAGCCGGAGAGGTCGTAACTTAGTCGGGCCATGGGTTGCCAGCTAAGCTTAAAGGTAAATGATAAATTTTGAAAAAATGATAGAAACCAAATTTGTTGCAAATTTAATTTCACTTTTGTACTCCTATATTTTTTCATAAACTTGATAATTTTTGAAATATTTGCAAAAAAACAGAAAAACCTAACCAATAAACTACTACTTCCGGTTGGTGTAATTTAGCCGAAAGTCACTGGGAGCTGCCATTTTTTGTTAAAAGCTTAGATATGAATTTTCAGGGCAATCAGTTAAGTCGTCTGGGCTGTAGAGAGGACACACACAGACACACAGACAGACGCCACTTCGAAAACAACTTTTTTCGAATGAGGAATGTTGAAAACGGATATTTCCGCAAAAATCTCAATTTCGAAAATTTTAGAGATTTCTATTCTTTTATTTACTTCGTACCTACAGCAAATTCACTTCTAAAAATTGAAGGTTGTAACGGTTCTTATATCAATTTTTAAATGTTGCACCACGTCTAATGCGTGATGGCTGGCGGAAATGCTAAAAGGTAGTGGGGGAGAGAGGCCAGACAGGTACCAGACTTTTAAGTGCGTATCATCCTAAAGATGGTGTAAATGTGTTGTAAATTGTAATGTAGTGAAATTCAGTATAAATACATTCATAAACAAAAGGTGTTGTAGTAAAAGAAATGGGGGGATTTCTTCTTTTAACCTATCAAAAATAGAAAAGAATTGTCGCCCTTCATCAATCATTGGAATTAAATACTACAGACCCACGGGACCATCTACGAGCGCTTAGTTGCTGCCGAAGCCAACTCTGTAAGCTGTAAGCCTTTACTAATCCACCATTTTGTATACGGCTTCAGCCAGTCGACAAAGTTCGTTTATGTAAGACCGTCATTGGTTTTCGGTAGTTAGGTCTGAACATTAAAGAAAACTGACCAAAGATTGTAAAAAATGTGGGAGAGGAAGGTACTAAAAAAGGTATAGAGAGGAGAGATGGTAGAAAGAATGCGGAAATGAAGAACAAAAAAGGATTTAGCGAAGCTATATAACAAGGCAAATTGGAGCAATTATTGGAGTAATTATAGCATAAAGAATTTGGTTGATTGGGCATATTTCGGGAATGGCAACATGGAGGATACAAAAAATAGTCCTGACGAATACTATTAGAGGTAAAAGAGAAGAGAAAGACCAAAAGAAAGGTGCAAGCCCAAAGTAGAAAAGGATATAATTAATTTAAACATCTGCAACTGGAAAGATAAAGCGAAAAACAGGAAGAAATGGAAGAACATAACAAATCAATCCATTGCCCTTCTAGGTTCTCAGTGCTAATAAAATATTATTTCAATAAAATACAATGAACTTGCAGAAATATAGTATCCTTCTAATCAGCTGATAAATTATAAAATATGGTGGTTTTCTATCAATGTGTCACTAGTAGAATTATTACCAACATACATTTCAACATAATGAAGTTGCAGCGACACACTGCCATTCTAATCAGCTGACAAATAATGAAATATGGTTATGTATTTATCAAATGTAAGTGTCACTAGTTGAATTATTACCAACATACATTTCAACGCAATGAAGTTGCAGAGACATACTGCCATTCTAATCAGCTGATAAATAATAAAATGTTTCTATCAAAAATTACTAATTTGTTAATAAAAGTCACCTGACAATTTAATGTCTAATTTTATTTGGTAAAAAATAAGCATTTTTGTTGCTACTCATAGTTACATATAACCTAACCTTATTTGTTATCTGTCATTCAAGAACAAAATTAGATTTGCGTTAGTTGTACATTATCTACGTAAGTGTTGACAGTAAACAATATGTACAAATGGTATTAATTGCTTAAAACAATAAGCATTTGCATAATTCCTAAAATAATTGGGACAAATTTATTATCTCTAATTGCATTACGTTAAAATAATTACCAAATTTAGAATTTAAGCTTTCGCGACTTGAGTCGATGTAAATTTTCTTACTTTCGGGATTAAGTCGCGTATTTTTATTGGTTGTTGCCAACGTTTCGCTCGCCATTGCAGGGAGCATTCTCAAGGCGGAAAAGTCCGATACCAAATCTTTGAATAAATGAGATTGGGTTTCAGAACGTAAATCTTGGCGAACGTTAATTTAAGCAAGTTTTATCGAAAGTGAGAAATTCTCCAAAATTATGAGAAATGTTGGTTTATTTGTAACGCAGTTACCAGTACTTGCATTAAGTACTTTGTATTAATTACATATTACTAAAATTCTAATAGCAATTTTGAACATTTCAATTTTGACCGACACGGCGATAGCCGTGGAGGTCCTTCTTTTGACAAATTAATTACGTAACTAAAATTCCATTTTATTAACTTTTTTTTTGAATTTTTTCAAAATTAGATTTTTTTATTTGTGTTATATTGTAAAGTCTTACCTGTATATTTGAGGTTGCCAGTGGCAGCACTGAGTTTAAAATTTGCAGAGTTAGCCATGGTTGGAGGCCGAATCTTCTGGATGCTGTGGAACGTCTAAAGCTGGACCGAAAAGCTCGCTGGAAAGGTTACACTAGGTGACCCAATTTTGTTACGTGCGCGAGCGCATGTGACGTCGAAATTGTGCGGGCGGAGCTTCCGGGAATTAAGGGTTGAGCTTTTGGGGACGGAATTTTTCTCGCCCGGGTATGGATTTTCCCCATTTCACTAAACTTCCTTCTTTGGCCCAATTTTATATTATTTAACAGCATCCGTTCAGTATGCTAATTGGGACTATTAACAATCAACATTTACGCGGAGGCCTATTACCCAATTTTTAACATTTGGGATATCCAAACTGCACACTAAGAGTTTTATTGTTTGCTGAAATGTGAAATATTGAAGCAATAAAAAGAAAATTATTTAGGGGTAGCTTTATAAAGGAGCTTTTAAAGGAAAGTAGATTTTTATTCATATAAAGTCGACAAGAAAAATTTCATTAAAATTGACCACACAGAAATTTTTATATTTTATTGGATTAACTCTTAGATACGTTTTTATCACTGAAGAAATTCCATCATATTGCTATGCACATAGTACTTTGATTATTATTATTTATTTTGGTACTTGTTTTTTCTTCTTTACTAAGCATCACACTTTAAAAGAATAAAGGTTTCATAAGTTGCTCATACTAACTCCCTAAAACTTATGCCATAAATAGAAAAGCGGCCATTTACCTCAAAGCTCTTTATAATAGCGAGCGAAACGTTGACAACAATTTTCTGCTTTTTTCTCTCCATTGGACTGTTTTGCCTTTGCTATGTTGTGATACCAGAGGAATCAAATATGGAAATTAAACTCCCAATATACAAAAAAGGAGGCAAAAAAAATGCTCCAATTACAGAGGAATAACAATCACAGCATAGCAGGAGTAGTGCTGACAAGAATTCTAGAAAAAAAACTGAGAGACATAAGAGAACCAATGTTAGAAGAAGCACAACATGGACACATTCTCTTCTTGGATTTGGTTTGCCTCTTTATTTCTGGTAAGGTCAAGACAGGTGTTTTTCCGAGTATTGTTCTTATCTATGTTGATAAGTATTGCTAAGACCTTCGAATACCAAGGTCTCACCCTTGACTCCAAGCTCGACTGGGTGCATTATTTGTGGAAGAAGAAATGAAAGCTCTTCTCGTCCACGTGGGTATGCAGGAAGGAGTTAGGACTTAAACACAAAGTTATTTTATAATTCAATAATGCAATACTTCTTTCCTTCCAAACATATATTATGCTGCGGTGACATGGTAGCATAGAATCGAGCAAGTATCTTTTAGAACCAGTTGCAAAATGTACAAATCGGCTGCTTTAGATGTGCAACTGGTGACTCCGACTAAAACTCTGGCATACCGTCATTGCACCCAAATGTTTGGAAGGAGTTCGGGGAATATTTGGATCTTTCAGGAAAATCCACTTAATCAGCCACATGAAAGAACCAGATGGAGAAGATATTTAGACTCGTATTTTAGAAAAGAAGGAAGAAGTTAGGTTATCGGAATACTCAGGACTAAATAATGATTAAGTTGGAGCAAGAATCTACAACAAAAATCATGATCAAAACCTAAGCTTTTTTCTTGGATAATGGTTCACTGTTTTCCAAAAAGAAGTTCTAGCTATTGTAAAGTGTGCAGAACCAGTTCTAGAAATATGTGTCATAACAACAGAAACTCTGACAGTCTGGTTGCTCTACAGGCGTTGGTCAATTTCTCAACAAAATCTGATGTATTCTGGTTGCTCTACAGGTGATGGTCAATTTCTCAACAGACTCTGATGTAGTCTGGTGATGAAAATGCTGAAATAGCCAAAAACACAAAAACAAAATCCACCTAAAATATATGTCGTTAAGTTAAACTTGGCGAACCGCGAATGGACACGGACATGGGAAGAAAAAAAATTATTTTGAAAAATTCAAAATTAAAAAGAAACTTCTGTCGCCGTAAGGCAATGAAGAAAAAACTGTTTTATGAATTTCGTTTTTTTTTTGGGATTAAAATAAATTTTTTGGGGGTTGAAAATAAAGGACTAATTGGCACTAGCGCGGGGCAGTGGCAAAGCGGGTTTTCCGCCGTTTCATCCTCTTCTAGGCAGCTGCTACAAATGGTATCTTCGACCATTCCTAATATGTGGAGATGCTTATTTAGCCCATAAAGACAGGTCCACATTCCCACGAGTTTTCTGAGATTTCCTCTGTTTAATCATATTTTGCTCTTTGACCGAAAATGATTTACACGTCTCGAAAGCAATTTTTAATTTTAATATATAAATCCTGTTTCATCGTTTCACAATGAGTGCGAAAGAGTGAGTCATGTGGCAAACGACATGTGCAAGAAAGATTGGTGACACACATCGGTACGTTCCAGTGAGTTATAAGCGAACCGCGAATTTTTTCACCTTTAATTTTTTATCGGACGAAATAAGGGTGGTAAAAAAAAGTGAGGACATGGAAAGAAAGAGAATTAAAAGGCGCATCGTTATATTTTGAAAAAAACAAAATTAAAAAGAAACTTCTGTCGCGGTAAGGCAATGAAGAGAAAACTGTTTTATGAATTTCGTTTTTTTTTTTTGGATTAAAATAAATTTTTTTGGGGTTGAAAATAAAGGCCGCCGCCGTTTCATCCTCTTCCAGGCAGCTCTTACTAATGGTTTCTTCGACTATTTCTAATGTGTGGAGATGCTTATTTAGCCTATAAAGACAGGTCCACATTCCTACGAGTTTTCTGAAATTTCCTCTGTTTAATCGTATTTTGCTCTTTGTACATCTATTTATGACTTGCTAGGATATATTTTAAATTAATTACACTTTAGGATTAAGACCATGAACTAGTTCGGATATGGCCTTGCGACTTAACCCCTCGGATGTATACAATTATAGACCATACACCACAAAAGTTTAGCATCTTCCTACAATACTTTAATCAATAGTTAGACATTAACAAATTGGTTTAAATAAGATGTAATCTATAACCATTTCTTAAATTTATATTGTTGTTCCCTAACAGATGGCTTTTGCAATAAAATTATTAATCTTTTACTGGCTTTATATTCGTGGACAACAACAAATTTAGGATTTAGCAATATAAATAAATAAACGTTCACTGTAATCTGCTAGATAAATTGTGTGATTAACGTGATAAAATCTTAGAAAACCGCTCGTTTATATAATTTTCCCCTTATCCGCACGCAGATATAAAAATCTGTGTGTGGAAATGTTAAAAATTATTCAAAATTGCTCGAGTCACATCCATATAAAGCTTGTCGACTTATAATAAATCTATAAAAGTATTCCACGTAATGCCATAAAATAAAACGCAACATAATGTATCCTTAATGTTCTCAACTCTGGTTGATAAAACATTTTAAGATTCTTTACATTCACAACTCTGCCAAAAAAGTAGCACACCACGATTAATCAAAATGTCCTGAAAATGGACTACACGTGTGCTCCAGAAACCTTCTTCTCCAACAGCAACAAAGCGGAAGTCAAAATGAAACAAAACAAAATTTGCTTTTTGCAATTTAAATATTGATCCGGGTTGCCAGGGTGTCCATTGGAGGTCACGACGCATGCTCTTCGCACAATCCGCCTCCATTGGCACACCGCCGACTCCCAATAAATTAAAACGGATTGCTACCGAATATTTTGTGGATGGAAATTATTTACTTCAACAAGACCGAAAACCGAACCTGTTGGACCCGGATCATTTTAAACGAAATAATTACGCACTGCTTAAACTGAAAATTACTAAAATGTCTACTGTTTAAATTAAATTTGTAAAAAAAACTATAAAGCGTAGTTAGTTAACTATATGAATAAATTGACATGCCATTGTTATTAACAATGTCACATTTCAATTTATTCGTAACTACGCTTTATAAAGCGGATATTAAAAAATTTATTATTAATAAAAATTTAAGTTAGTACCCGTAAGTATATAAGTTTATTGCCGTTAGTACATAAAAATTTTTAATAAAATATTTTTCAATTCTTTAAAAACGTGAATATATCTCCAAAATTCCTCTGCAGAGAAGTTACCAACATAAAAAAAATATTTTTTATTAAGCAAAAAAGAATTGTAATTATGATGTACCTATTGTTGAAATTGATTTTTATTTAAAGATATATGTATTAATTGTTAGTTTAATTTTTAAATCGAAATTCGTTGGTCATATCCAAACGATTTCTAGTTTTTATTGCTACAAATGCCGAAAACTTGATTTCACAAAAAAACATTTTTTATTTAGTTAAGTTTCTTTTGCTTTTGGGAAGATAAAGTATTCTAGGCAGCAAAAAAACTTAACTGAATAAAAAAAATCGAAGTGTGGTCTCCATACGACTTTCATTTACAAATTTAAAACATATCAGATACGTTTAATAGAAACATAGGTAACTATATTTCATTTATTAATTATCATCCAATTAGGTTGGCAGTTATGTCTCTGCAACTACATCAATAATTGTAAAATGTATGTTGGCAATAACTCCAATTGTGACATCCGTCACTTTTGCAAGATATTTAACCTATTTCGGTAATTATAGAAAATTTATAAACACTAAAACACTGAAAAGTTTAAATAAAAGAAGATGTTAATCCTAATCTATTTTGCTAAAAACTCCAATAAACTTCTAAGAGACTTGTTGATTAAAAAAAAGTTCAAAAATTCAAAAAAAAAGTTGGAAACCCTATCATTTTTTTTTATAAAAAAAGTTGGTAACACTTATTTATATATTAAGAAATAAAATTGTCAACTCTGGGATCAAAAAAAAAAATTTGCTTCCACAGGTGAAAATCGCGACGCCACCTCCAGCAAAAAAAATTTGTTCATTCTGGGATAATTTTAATTTTTTCAAGCTGACCGAAAATGATTTAGACGTCTCGAAAGCAATTTTTAATTTTAATATATATAAATTATGTTTTATCGTATATGAGTCTTGGATATTGAAATCACAATGAGTGCGAAAGAGTGAGTCATATGGGAAACGATATGTGCGAGAAAGAGTTGGTCATACACACATCGATACGTTTTAGTGAGCGAACCGCAAATTTTTTCACCTTTAATTTTTTATCGGACATATTAAGGGTGGTAGAAAAAAAGCGAGGACATGGGAAGAAACCACTTTTTTTATGACCGTGGTACGTCGGGACAAATGTATTTTTTGTAGATTTTTAGACGACCTTTAATTTTTACATGTAAACGTTTTCGATCCGACTTACTCTTTTGGAGATATCGTCAATCGTTATTTCAACTTTATTCAGCTTTGACGTTGTCGCGACGCCAAACAAAGCGTCGTAAACTTTATTAAAAAATAGCACCAAGAGAGTACTTTAATTTCCCGAAAGGAAACTTTCCTAAATATTTTCCTGCAGTAGCCAAAATAGCCGAAAACCCGATTTTTGCATTTTTACCCATTTTGACCCCCTATAAATTACCGGAGAATGTCGAACCATGAGATATTTTTATAGTCCGTGGGACGATCTTTTATTTTTCGAAAAAGCTTTTTTGATCCGAATTGCCGTTTCGGAGATATCGTCGTTTGTAATTTTCACCCATTTTGACCTTTTTTGACCCCCTATAAATTACCGGAGAATGTCGAACCATGAGATATTTTTATAGACCGTGGGACCATCTTTCATTTTTCCAAGAAGCTTTTTTGATCCGAATTACTGTTTCGGAGATGTAGTCGTTCGTATTTAAAACTTAGAAGGCGATGCCGAACGGGACGTCTTAAAATTTTTCGAAGGCACATTCAAGCACATTGAGTTCTTTAAGTGACCGAAAGGACAACCTCCACGGCTTTCGCCGTGTCAATCAAAAACGTTAAGGTAATTTGATAAATTTTTTGAAGAGAAGGGAAAATTACAATTTTAGTAGTTTGGAAAGAATTTTATATATAAATTTTATTGTTGTTTCAAATTTTCGTTAATCTGTAAAGATTCCACAAGAAAATTTCCATCTAAGCATAAATACTCACACAAACAGACTTCATGTCAAAAATGGTGAATTCCTGTTCAGATGACAGACGATGTTTCCGAAAGGGTAAGTCGGATCAAAAACGACAATTAAAGACCATCTAAAGATCTATAAAAAAGTTTTATGGCTCGAGGTTTCCCGGCCATATACAGTGGGTGAAAAAATTTAATGATAATTTCCCGTTTTTCGGGTGAATTTTTTTTCCTTTGAGCTTTTAGAAACTGGCGTCGCTGAATTTTTTCTAAACCTTGGGCGCGATTGCCCCGTTAAATCTCTACTGCTTAGGGGGGATCGAGAACGGCGTACGGCGAACCGTACGGTGTCCAGACGCTTTTGAAATTTGCGTCGCGACGCCGTATCTCGAAAACGGTGCCAGCTAGTCGAATGCGGAAAACGGCATTCGATCGGGCTCGATGAGAAACCCTGAAGACGAAAATTTCGTGCGTTTGTTTTAATTTTCGGAGGTCGAAAAAAATAATTTTCCGAGGAGATTTGAATAACTTTCTTGCTATTTGAGCTAAGGAGTGCAGACTCTCTCATAATAATAAAGAAACAATGTGTGCACAAAGTTGACTAAGCACATTTTTGAACTTTGTCCTCGTTTGCCGGTTATGATTTTTTAAAGTTCTTCAAATTTTTGCGATTTTCACACATAAATAAGGGGTTGCACGCCACTGACTTGTGATATTTCAATTAATTTTGCCATAATTCAAAAGATTTGAGTCAATTTTATCGAAAAATGTTCCCGCAGACGCCTTTATTTTCAAACCCAAAAAAATTAATTTTTACTCCCAAAAAACGAAATTTTCAGAACAGTTTTCCTTCATTTTCGGAGTTTTCCTTAAATTTTCTTTTTTCTTTAATTATTGGCGATTTAAATTAATTTTCCCGCCATATTTTATTGCAGATGGTGGGTAAAATAAGGTTATGACATATTATAATAATAGTAACCCGATGTATTTTTTGTATATTTTTCTGTGGCTGGGTCGTTTTCTGGGTGTTTTCTTATATTTGGTGAATTTTTAAATATCGTTTAAATATGTAAACACATATAAATAAAATTAACTACCCACCATGGGGAGGTACATTTTTCCCCGCTAGAGGGCGTATCGCTTAGCTTGAATCGCGTATACTATGCACCTTTTAATTCACTTTCTTCCTATGTACTCAGCTTTTTTTCTAACAACCATATTTCGTCGGATAAAAAATACAAGGTGAAAAAATTAGCGGTACGCTTAAAATTCTCTAGAAATAACAAATATGTGTATCATCTACTCTCTCTCGCACATGTCGTTTCCCACATGACTCACTCTTTCGCACTCATTACCTTAATTACATCAAGCCTATTATACAATAAAAAAAAAATGGTGGTGTGGTCACCTCAAGACTTTCATTTACTAATTTGAGATGTTTTTTGGGTTAACCATCATATTTAAAGATGTATGTTGGCAATAAAAATTCAATTATTGACGTCTAT
>JARJDX010071665.1:0-10270 GCA_030264735.1 Gymnusa sp. GC000175 | reverse complement strand
TTGTATAAGCTTCTGGATGCAGTACCGTTTGTACAGGATTCGCGACCCCCTACCGAGATCTTTTACAGTTCTATCTACTTATAGAATAAAAAAATGTGGCGCAATATTTCGAAAAATTCGGCCACGCCCCCACCACGTCCTCTAAAATGGAAAATAAAGTTGACATTCGGGGGTGCTCCGTTTTTGGGTCATAAGACTTTTTTGTAGATCTTTAGACGGCCTACAAAGAAGTACAGAAATTTTGTTTCATCAGAGATACCGTTTCGGAGATATTGTCGTTTGTTTTTCGAATTTAAAACGCCTCGCAACGCCAAACGCGGCATCGGATATTATTTTAAAAAAAGCTTCGAATAGCACTTGTTGCCTACTTTAATTTGCCAAACGGAATTTTCACACAAACGTTTCTGTGGGGGTAAAAAGGGGGAAAACGTTTTTGATTTTTTGAAAAAAATGGAAAATTTTCAAACAAAAACCGAGGTGAACCGAATTACTTGGATCGCTTCGAGTCATTTGACTTTTTTATGGGTATTTAGACGTTGTTTAAAAAGTTATTTAAAAATTTTTTGCTTAGAATTACCGTTTTCGAGATATCGACGTTTCTTTTTTCAACTTTGAAGAAGTCGCGACGCGAAACGGAAAACGACAAAATCTTTTTCGAGCACGTAAATATGTACAGTAATTGGTATATTCAAAATTTAATATTTTTGATAGACATAATTGTAAAAATATTAAATTTTATGTGAAAATATGAAGTTTATTTCTTGAAATTCTAAACCGGGACAGAAAATTCTAAACCGGGACACAAAATTCTAAACTGGGACACAAAGGGTACCTCTCGGTACACCGGGACAACTGATCCAAAACCGGGATGTCTGGTCACCTTGCTTATAATTCATAAGATAAATTAAAACTAAATTTCATTAATCAAAATTAATAAATTTTAATTTAAAAACGTTAATTCAAAATTTTATGAAATTTCAGACCTAATACAAGCAAGTTTCCAAATTTCCTGATCTCTTGCACAGAGGTAAAATCCTCTAGAAACCATGGAACACATTTCTAAAGATCGCAAATCTAATTCAGATGATACAACCCATTTCAATATGTAAAGTAAAATTTCCATGGGAAGTAAAGAAATGTGCATTGTCTAAAAATTGCAAATTAAATTTCGTAAGATAACATTTTAATTTGCACTTTACTCGTTGTTCAAATTCAGGTTCACAAAACCATTGTGATTTTAACATTTTTTTCTGGATTTTGTTTAATAAATTTCCTTCTTTTATGCTTTCCTCATCGTCAGAATGTTCTTCTGGTGATTCGTTAAGAATTTTATCTGCTTCTGAATATATTTCAAATGCTACAAAATTTAATAATGATAAAGTTACAAAACCTATGAACATGCTAGCAGGCATGGAAAAAATTTGGAGATAATAAGCTTAAATTATATTTGATAATTAAAAAATTAAAAATAAAGCAATAATTTGGGAATAAGCAGAAATAGCTAAATAAAAAAGCGGACATATAATATTTTAATAAGCACATTAATACTAGTAATTTACCATTATCAACATTGCTCTCATTATTATTAGAAGTAAAATGTTTTTGATTAATTTTAAACTCAATATCAGGTACTAATTGCACAGCTTTTTTATAGCATTTAATTGCATCATAAAAATTGCCTGTGCGTTCCATTTCAGCCCCTTTTAAATACCATGATTTGGCCTTAAAAAAAATTAATTTGAATGTAATGCCATATATTTATAATAATGTAAATTACTTTCTGCTCAAAATCCTCTTGTAATTCAACACTTGCATTTGAGTGGGCGTCTTGTTTATGTTTGGGAGATATTTGTAACTCCTTTTGCCATTTCTCACGGAAACTTGCCAAGATGTCTTCGACATCTTGGGTTTGATTCGAAGATGGCTCATCTTCATCATCCGATAATATATCATCGGATTCTTTCCCTGTGCAGCTTCCTTGTGAATTACTCTGGGAATTAAAATGTTTATATGGGGTTATATAATTAGTGCCATATGGATGTGTTAGGGAGAGATTACCATTTTTAGTTTTTGATTCAGAAGCTTTGGTAAATTAGTTCACGGTCAGAATAACGTACAACTTTATCAAATTTCAATTTGGAATGAATTGGAAGCAAAATAACAACTTCCATGTTTTGCATTCCCATTTAAAACGTAACTACGTAACTAAAAGCAAGGTCAATGTTGACAGAACAGGGGTCAGCTGTAATTTCAGAGCTTAAAAACACCCCAAAAAATGGCATATATTATTGAACCTGATGTTGTAAAATACGCTTGCACTTGTGGTTTATTAAAACCAATCTCAAAATTGTATTTTTGTCGACATTGCTTAGAAATAAGGTGTGGATATTGCGTTTGTCATGAGGTTAGGAATCACCCCTCTGTCAAAAACCCATGTAAAATCTTACAAAACCCCCTTTTCAGGTCGATTCCCACTTTTGCGGCAAATGCTTGGAAAACCTCCCATCAACCGAGGCCAGAATCAAGAAAAACAAATGCGGAAATTGCGTTGAATGCCCAAGTTGTCATCAACAACTTTCCAACCGAGCCGCAACTGCAGGACCTAAAAATCCTGAAGACCCCAAATCAACCCCTCGAAAAGTTGTGTATTTAATTTGTTTATCTTGTAGATGGAGCACCAGGGATGTGGGAATTCCTGATCAACCCGTTGGTAAAATAATTAAACCTCTTTTTTTTTAAAAACAAATTAATTTTGACGAAATTTAGGCAATAACAGTTGGCCCGAACGTGAAAATGTACACGCGAATCGTCTTCATGAAATTCAAGAACTATATAAAGCCATGGTGCTGACTGATAAGCAACAAAAATTGGATAAAGATAAGAAAAAGCATAAGAAATACATGACTCTTACGGTATGTTTGCTTTAATTAATATATGATTTGCGTTAGTATTTAATTAATATTTTAACTGATATTTAATATTATTCACCTAACTATAATACATAGCATACTGTAAGTGCCTTGTGTAAGAAGAATTTTGGTTTTGAGGGTGCATTTGAAACTAAAACTGTTTAAGTCGATCAAAAGTGCAACTATTGGATTGTCCAGGATTAAAATCAAAACGTTTACTTGAAACATTTTTGTAATTATTGCCCCATTCATGCTCCAATGGCCGGCTGTCTAAGCATTTGTAGGCCTACACATAGGAGTGCGAATAGGCCCTACACTAACAGTATTTGTCAATAATAGACGGTTTATTAACAATATTTATCCTAATTCAGTCAATATTATTGATCAATAAATAATATTGAAGGTGTGAGGGTGCCTTTACTGCACATTATATTGCACAATAACAGTCTCTTTTTAATTTTTTTAATTAGGATCGTACAGGAGTTACAGCTTCAATGTTAAGAAAGCGTTTGGGTTTACCTGATGTACCCAATCCACTTTCAAAGACTAAGCCTAAAGCCCCAGAACCAGCAGTGGCCAAGGAAGAAGTTGAGGATTTGCCTGAAGAATTGTTTACCAAGCCTATTAAATTAACTGAAAGTAAGCTTTTTCATTTATTGCAAAATTTATTTTTAATTGATGTGCATTTCCCTTGAAACTTTTCATGACTTAAGCCATTTAATAACATTCCCCTATTCTTCATTCATTTTTAATATGGAGCAATGTTCAATGCGTGATGCGCATGTGAACACCTCAATAAAGGTGTTCAGCAGTGAGCGTTCTTGGCCGGATTCACTTTATTTTATGACGAAGTTCTTTAAATTTAAGAATGTGTAAGTAAAAACGTCGACTAATGACCGCCGGCTCTGTGCATTATTGTTCACATGCATTTGTCTACGCCAGGTAGGGCATGCAAATTTACCGAGATTTCGTTTTACCGGTAAACGGTAAATTTTTCAACTAAAAACCGGTTTACCGGTTACCGGACCGGTAACCCCCCTAGAACTTTAGATTTGCATAAAATAAGAAGGTTTTCACCCTAGTCAGATTTTTGTGGACCTATCTCATCCAGCGCACGAGCCTCAAAAATGGCCATTTTTGCACTTTTTTTACTTTTCAATCTTTAACAAATGTAGATAGGCTCAAATCAACTTCTGAATGACATGTATCAATGCGTATTGAGTTCTCCTCTATGGTGAACAACTCCAAGACGAAATGGTCAAAATCCTGGGAGGTCCAAAAATTCTTAAACTTGGGGACCTAAACGCAAGAATAGAGCACATCCCCATTAATGGCGTAAAACAACAATTTAATGAAGCCACACAAAAGAAGAACGGAGAAGCACCGATCGCATTCTGTGCAAAAAACGAACTACGAATAATACCTACTTCGACTATTAACTACAATATAAAATAAAAACATATACATGGTCGGCAGTGGACAAGAATCTATGATCGACTTCTTGATATCGAATAGAACTTTACACCAATCCCAAATAGAAGATGCGCGCACTTTAACACCCGCGAACATAGTGTCCGACCAAGGACTGGTCCTGGGAAAAATACGACTGCACATATAATAGAAGAAGAAGTCATAAGAAGTCTACGTAGAAAAAATTAACATTGAACTAACCCGGGACGAAAGCATCATACACTATACACCAGGCGACTAACCGAGAAAATTGACAAAAACAATATAAGATCTAAAGATAACATTGAAACATGCTGGAAAAAAGTTAAGAACAACATAAAAGAGACCGCAGAGGAACCCCTATGAAAACGAAAAGTAAACATGAACGCAGAAAGCAACAAAATGCCATGGTTCTCAGCGGAAATAGTGAAAGAAAAGCGGACCGCATATCTTCAGTAACTCAGTGACAGAACAGCGCAAGATTACGCCCAATAAAAAACGATCAAAAATAGGGTATGTAAGAGAAATAAAAGGGGAGTACTGGGCAAGCTTTACTGCTGAAATGGAAAGCGCTATCTATGGGGCCCAAAAATAGATATGGGGAATAATCAGACACAGAAAGCAAGAAACCACCGAATTCGCACAATTAAAGACGATCACTAAAGACACTTGGACAGAGCACTTCTAGAACCTGTACAAAGAATAACAGAACTAAATTAACCTCTCCCTCCTCAGAGAGAAAAGACTTTGAAATAAGCAGAACACTAATAGAGCAAAACATAAAGAAGCTTAAAAATAGGATCATCGATGAGATACCAAAGGAACTGATCAAGTATGGTGGGCAGAAACTTAATACAGAATTTATAACGCTCTTTTAAAAAAATTTGGACACACTGAGTGGTGAGTGGAAAAAGAGTATTACCACACCCATTTTTAGGAAAGGGAACCAGAAAAACCAGAAAACCTAGAGACAACAAGGCTTCAGGAAAAACAGATTAACCACCGATGCCATATTTGCGATTTAACAAATAATGGAAAAATCAATAAAGTTCAGCAGAACCAACGTTCATGTGCTTCATCGTCATAACGAAAGCGTATGACCGAATTAAACTAAAGGATGTAATAGAAATAATGGAAGCTGTTAACATAACCATAGCAATAATCAGGATATTAAAAGACCTAAATACCAACACCACTACGCAAATACTAGTCAACTACGCCAGGACAAATGAACTCCCAATAACAATAAGAATTAAACATGAAAACTCGTTGAGCCCATTAATATTTAACCTGATTATGGATTGGATATTTAATGCTGTAAAAAGATTCGGATACAAGATAAGCGAAGGGGAAATAAAATTAATATGCTATGCTGACAACGCTGTAATAATAGCTGAAAACGAAGATGACCTTTAAGGAATGCTACACACGTTTAACTGTCAGTCACCCACTATTATATGGAAATCTCGGTCCAGAAAACAAAAGCGCTAGTGATAGCAAAAGAGATGATCTGGTATAAATTAGCAGTAAGCGACCAAACGATCAAGCAAGAGATGGCCTAGTACCTTGAGGTCGAAGTAACTGCAAACTAAGATCAACAAACGAGGCCATAGACCTAACCATCAAAGCGATGAAAATATCAGAAGGATTGGGTGATTTAATATGGAACAACTAGTATATGAGTAGTCACGTCAAGGTTCGAATTTATAAAACGTCTGTCCAACCAATAATGACATACGCAGAAGCACGAGCGAAATCCGTAAAAAGAAAAGTGGTGCTAAGAACAACAGAGATGTGAGTGATTAGAAACTTAACGGGATATACGCTCAGAGACCGAATACCAAACGCTGGAATACGACAAAAATGCGACACACAAGACATAATCAGATGGATAAGGCGAAGAAGAAGAAGAAGGTGGAATGAGCACGTCACAAGAATGGATGACGGAAGACTAGTAACGATCATAAGGGATGGAAGGCCAGATACACGTAGGCCTATCGGCAGACCACCGAAGAGATGGAGAGAGTGTTCTACGTCAGCATCGCAGGAAAATTAAAAGATGGAGAAGTTGGACAAAATAAACCATAGGCCTAAACAAAAGAAAGAAGAAGCGGAGGTACTAAAGTTTAGTCTTTAAAAATTTTATTTTTCATCATATGCAAGACTTTCCACTTATCGCTTGGAAAACTGTTCATGTTCTACATATTTACTACTCAATAATTTCCTTTAGCCATTTGGCCCCTTTATATTAGGTTCATTTTTATAAACATATTTTTTCTTATTGTCTTGGGAACTAACTCATCAACTCGGTAATTTTTGTAGCCATCAATGTTTGTTATACAAGACTTCCCACGTATTGCTTTAAAAATTTTCTTCTTCTTTTGTTTTGCGTACTTTTGCGTAAAGGAAGGAAAGATATAATAATTTATCATTTTTGTTCCTCATCTACTTTAATCTCGCTTGTAACCTTGTTCCAACTTGATCGTGGTCCCAGTGTTTTGAATTTTATGTAGGTGTCCCCACCAATTTAGTGGTCTTCTTTTAATGAACTCCTCCAACGATTTTATTTACTTCTGATCTTGAAATTTCTTATCCTGTCTATCCTTGAAACTCCTCTTACTCTTCTAAAATATTTGAATTCTATAGCCTAAATTTTGCTTTTTTTTCTCTCTTCGTAAGGGTCCACGATTCAGACCCACATTTTGTACCGGTCAATATGTTGATTTAAATACTTTTATTTGAGTTTTTCGCGATACTTATTTCTGATTTATTTGTTCAAAGCATTATACAGCTTTGGCGTCTTTTTAATTCTGCTGTTAATGTCGTTTTCTTATTTTCCGCCTCTCTCTATTTCTACTCCTAGGTATCGGATTGTTTCTACCTGTTCTATATTTGTGCCTTCTATCCTAATGTCTGTTTTTGTCTGACTTCCTATTACTATTAATTTTGTTTTGTCTGTCTGTCATTCAGTATTCCTTTAGGGTTCTATTTTATATAGATATACAGCTTGACCAAGTCTAGCTGGCTGACAAATGACACTTGAAAGTGGGAGTGGTAGTAAAGCACTGTACAGTCTTTGAAAAAGTATTTTTCCGTCTTAGGCCCGTGACACAGTGCAACATTTGATGGAAAATTTTATTTAAAATATTTTTTTACATGCCAATATGTGGTCAAGCTGTACTTAAACTTTCTTGTAGTTCTTTTTAACTTCTATTATTATTACTACATCGTTAGCGAAAGCTCCTTCTATTATTTCTGTTCTCTTTATATTTCTGTGTCCAATTATTAATTTCAGACCAATTTTTGTACACTTTTTTACTACAAATATTATAAAAAGAATTAAACTTCCTTCCAGAAATACGACAAAAAGACCTTTCTTGGTCTTAATAGGTTCCTAAAGTTGGTTTCTGGATATTACTACGTTTGTGTTCGTTTTATATATTTCTTTTATTATTTTGATTAATTTGTGGCCAATTCCACTTTTTTTTGGGACTGTCCATAACTTTTCTTCATTATGCACTCTGTTAAAAGCCTTTTTAATCAATATACGTCTTTCTTCTGTGATCTTGTATCTGCTCTTGTGGACTATATTGTTTCGAAATTTTTAACCTTTTATTAACAATTTGTTTAATAAAATTTATATTGGTACTATTAATGTTGTTTGCCAGTACTGTGGTAATTGTTGTTCCTTTATACACTTTTTTGTAGATTTCTAAAAGCAGTTTTGTTCCTATCTGACCCTTCTTCTTAATCATTTCCATTTTCCATGTTTCTTTTATTACTTCTTGTAATTCTTCTACCGTTATTCCTTTTTCCAAATTTTCTTCTTCTCTTCTCCTTGTTATGGTATTTGTTCTTCTTTCGTTATTTTTCCCCCAGTATCCAGTAACTGCTCGAAGTATTTCTTCCACCATTCCATTTATGTCTTTTTTTCTGTTAGTTGTTTTTTTTATTTGGGTCTTATTTGCCTTCTATTACGTATCTAGTCAATTCTGCAGGATTTTAGTACTTTATAGAAGAGTTTTTGATTCTCTTTGCGTCTTTCTTCATTTTTTCTTCGGATTTCTCTCATGTCCCTTTCTTTGATTCTTTTAATAATTCATTTGCATTTAGACATTCGCGACTGAGGTCGATGTAAGTTTTCTTACTTTCGCATTTAAGTCGCGTATTTTTATTGGTTGTTGCCAACGTTTCGCTTGCCATTGGAGGGAGCATGCTCAAGGCGGAAAAGTCCTATGGCGATAATGGCGAGCGAAACAACAACAACTAACAACAACCGTTATTCCTTTTTCCGAATTTTCTTCTTCTCTTCTTCTTGTTATGGTATTTGTTCTTCTTTCGTTATTTTTCCCCCAGTATCCAGTAACTGCTCGAAGTATTTCTTCCACCATTCCATTTATGTTTTTTTTTCTGTTAGTGTTTTTTCTTATTTGGGTCTTATTTGCCTTCTATTACGTATCTAGTCGTTTCTGCAAGATTTTAGTACTTTATAGAAGAGTTGTTGATTCTCTTTGCTGTCTTTCTTCATTTTTTCTTCAGATTTCGTTCATGTCCCTTTCTTTGCTTCTCTTATTAACTTCTTTGCATTTAGACTTTCGCGCTAGAGGTCGATGTAAGTTTTCTTACTTTCACGTTTAAGTCACGTTTAAGTCGCGAAACGTTGGCAACAACCAATAAAAATACGCGACCTAAACCTGAAGGTAAGAAAACTTACAACTCCTTTGCATTTTTTTTCTTTCTTTTATATGTCTTGGTTATCCTTGAGGTTTACCGTTAGTAATCTTCCTGATCAAGCCTTCCATTCTTATTTTATTTTCTTATTTACGACACATCCTACACCTGTTGCTGTTCTTGCTTGCTGCTTTTCTACTCCGCTGTATATCAAAAAGTGTCTCTCAGTTTTCCTTGTAAGCGTCTTTTGCTTCATGTTGAAGTTTCCATCTTTTTTCTGTTTTCTGCTGTTTTTTATTATTGTCTTACTTCATGACATGTTTTATAACATTGGCCGTCATAACTTAATTTTCATTGGTCTTCCTATTTTATTATTTCTTTAGTCTTTGCTTATAACGTCATTGTAACCGGCCCCATATTCCTTCCTACTAGTTTTTTGTTTTCTTTCCTCATTTCTATTCAATGTAACTCCTTTTTTGTTACCATCCCATGCGTAGGTTTCACTATATATTACCCGTTTTTGATATCCTATTTTCACAGTTTTTCCTTTAGCTCTATCTTCTCTTGCCATGCTTCTGATTTATCTCTGGATGTTCCTTCCTTTCCGTGTTAAGTCGTTTTCTATATAAACTTGAGTATTATTTAGGTTTTTTGCTATGGCTCACTAATGAAAACTTTTTAAAACTCATTTTTTTAACATTACTCATTAAAACCTTTTTCCCGCAACATTTTATCTTATCATATCTGTGCAGGCCCAACAAGAAAATTTTTACAGAACTTTTTCATATGATCAGGAACATGGTTTTTGACAAAATTCGTTGAAGTTTACATTTTTCAGTTTTTTTTTAGATAAAATTGCAACAAATTTTATTTGAAACATTTTTTATTGTTTTTTTTGTTAGATATATTGTAGTTTAAGGCAAAAGTCGAGTGACGACCGCACAATATTCTATAAGTCATAATTATGTAATCTGAGGCAAAAAAATTTTGTGAATAAAATGGTGAATAGATTATTTATTTATAAAAAATATAATTGTACTTTGTTTTGTTTTAATTTATGAGAATAATTAAAAAATAAAACAAAAACCTATAAAATTCGTGGTATATATAAGTTTTTTGTTTCTTTTTTCTTTTGATGGAGTCTACTAAACAATTTGGTTGTATTAATTGGGCCGTCATAATAATAAAAATCCCCATTATAAAAAGCTTATTATACAAACCCCAATTTTTATTTAGCGTTG
>JARJDX010071602.1:0-14527 GCA_030264735.1 Gymnusa sp. GC000175 | reverse complement strand
CGATTTTTACATTTTCACAATTTTTTCCAT
Source organism: Gymnusa sp. GC000175 (assembly GCA_030264735.1). Taxonomy (NCBI): domain Eukaryota; kingdom Metazoa; phylum Arthropoda; class Insecta; order Coleoptera; family Staphylinidae; genus Gymnusa; species Gymnusa sp. GC000175. The sequence continues at coordinate 14,497 of JARJDX010071602.1, read as the reverse complement.
TTTTGACCCCCTGTATATTATCGGAGAATGTCGAACCATAAAACTTTTTTATAGACCGTGGGACGATCTTTCATGTTTACACAGAAATTTTTTTGATCCGAATTGCAGTTTCGGAGATATCGTAGTTTGTTTTTTCAACTTTGAAGGCGTCGCGACGCCAAATGGAGCGTCGTAAAATTTTTTCGATTAGTTAGTTACATTTTTGTAAGGAGAAGTTACGGTTTTAGTAGGGAAAATAGAGAATAGGGAACGAGTTGTTTAAGTGACCAAAAGTAGGACCTCCACGGCTATCGCCGTGTCGGTCAAAAACGTTAGTGACGTTAGTTGTATTTTTGTAAGGAGAAGGGGAAGTTACGGTTTTAGTATAATAGGGAACTACATAAATTTTTCTGTTAGAAAAATATATTTTAAAAATTATGTAAATTATATTAAATAATTTCAAATTTGTTTTTATAAATTTTATTAATCTACTTTGAATATACAAATGACATTTTGAACATCCTGTACATATTTTTTATTTTTATATTAAAAGTTGGCATCGAGTGAAGCAGGAAATTCAAATACTACCTTTTGATTGGTTTATTTTTTACTTGATATTTAAATCGTGCCAATTTCGAAAAATCCCGAACATGTCCGAATAAATTATTTTAAACAGACCAATAAACGAGCGCTATTAGGGCGGCCATCATTTTTTAACTATAGTTGCCAACTTTATTTGTGCAAGGAGTTTTACGAGTTTTACAAACATAGTTATGTTTTTTCAAAAGTAGCGGATAAGTCTTAAATTCGTAAATAAAAGTTGTGTGGTGATCACACCTCCAGTTTTTTATGTAATATGCAACCTAGTTATTATTTAAAATATAATTCAATATTTTACATAAAATAAAAAACATGAGCGACTTAAAATTGCTCAAGAGATGTCGCTACTAGAAATTTTCAATCCATGAGTGCCTGACAATTCTATACATAGAGTTTTCTATGTAAATATTTTTATTTGTTAACCTAATGAATACAATGACGTTTCACAATGTTTATGTTCGTCTATCTATATGCTATGTATTTAAAAAATTCTTATCAAAACCCATGACTCTGACTCATCAACGCGGCTTATTGTTGTTTATTTTTAATTAATAAACGGTTATTTAGTCACTACACATTTAAATAAATATACACATTTCATTATTATAAATTTAAGTTTAATTAACATTAAATCAATATTTCATTTAAAATAAATAATTAAAATCATCTACATGGTCATTTTGAATTTTATTAGTCTATAGTTTTAAGATGCTTATAAGTTATTTAAATGATTTAAAAAAATGCTTAATACTTCCTCATTGAATGCTTTTAATTGAGTAATTATTCAATAAGGGAAGTTTATAGTGTCGTTGAATACTCCTCCTTTGTGGTTTATAAAAAAAATAATTCATTTCGTTTATTGAATATCAAAGTTAATTTTTTATTAAAACATAAATAATGTAACATAGTTTTTGGGAAAATTATATATTTTTTTATCAATTTACATGAAATAAAGAAACATTGTTGCCGCGTCTTTTCAAAAATTACTGTTTTACATGTCCTTGACGTAAAAAAATCTGAAATAATTCCCCCAAAACAAAATACAAACTCGTTATAATGATTTCCATCTGTATATAAGTGGTTGAAAAACGTTATTTGATTTAAATTTAAAATTTACACATCTAAAATGAGCAATTGCGTAGATATTTTTGTTAAGTTAACTTTAAATATTTTTTAGTGTGGCAACAATGTACTGGGAATGACGCACTTCAACCCGCATTGAATTCTATTGAAATTGAGAATTGTACAGTCAGCCGAATCCTGTGGAGCGGTCGTATAATTTACTTGGGATTCTCTTGGCTTTTGATCCAAGTGTAACACGATGGTGTTACGAAGTTTTATACTATTTCTGTTTATATCAAATTATTTTGTGGATAGTATTGAGGTTAAATATGCAGGTGAAATAAAAACTTTGTACGGTAATAAAGAACCTTCCGATGGAAGAACATTTATTTTGGAAGCTCCTACGGAACCCGTGAGGAAAAAAAGGGATGTTCATGAGAAAGTATCGGCCACTAATATTTCCTCTTCGACGCAGAGATCACCTGTTGTCAACTCCAACATCATCACAAAGGTACGCCTTTAAATTATTTCTTTATGTTTTTCAGCGGGACATTTTGTTATTTTTGAAATTCTGCCAACATTGCAAAGCGCAATAATGATTTAGCAACAAATTGTGCGTTCAAATAATTTTATTGTGCTTATTATAATTACTGCTACCTATTGCTTTTTCTACTATCTGAAAATGTTTTTATATGCAAAGCCATAAGAAACACTGCTCCAGTGCTTATGCAAGCGCCCCCGAAATAAAACGAATACGTGTAATCCCCCGTAAAATCCCTCAATTGACCGGATACGGTTATACCTATTAAAGAAGCGATTCCTTGAAACATTAATATCATTCCAATTGCATTGGTTAACTTTTCCAATCCAAGCATTTCCACGATTATGATCGTTCTTAACGCCGACATGGCAGCTGAAAACCAAAAATTAGCACGTTTTGTTTTTAAATAATTAACACTTACACATCGCCAAGCCATAAACGGCACAATAAAAGAGTAGCATCCATAACGTTAAACAAAGAGTCGATAGAATCGTAGCTATTCCACCTATAAATATAAAACAGTAGCTTAAAGTGATAGCTTGAACTCCTGGAATTGTCGTTAGCAATCCACAAAAAATTCTTCCAAACGTATTGGCGAATCCCATTGTGGAAATTAACCAAAACCCCATTTCGGCGTCAATTCCGTTCAACACCGCACTATCTTTGATAAACATGTAGGGCGTGTAGAATCCCAAAGAAGAAAACATTCCGTTGAAAATTAAAAGAATAAATTTGGGATGTTTCAATAAGTGAAAATCCAGCATGGTGGCAAGGGTTCTCTTTATTGCTAGCGGACACATTTTACATTTGTAATTTTCCAAAATATCTTCTTGGGTTGAAACTCTGGTTACAGAAAGTTCATACTCTAGTATGGATTTCGATTTCTGTAAAATTGATTAAAAATAATTAAATTTTATACTCTCCAACGAGCGCTTAAAACGCGACGTGATCTATCTCCTACATTGAATCCGTCCCGATTGGGTTGATGAATCAAAATTCAAAAATCCGCCTCGGCTCCAATATAGGCGCGCGATAAATGTTTGAAGTTTGAATTTTGTCAAGACAGATCCAATGTAGGATTAGCCTTAAGCAGGAGCTAACTGGATATTCCCACGACGCATTTCATATTATTAGTGGAAGTCGAGTGTGAAACTTTAGATACTAAATTTAGAACGTCGCATATTATGGGCTCGCTTAATACAGCTAATTCTTCTTACTGAATCTTTTGATCTTGAGATTAGTGCAGATTTGTTATACTCTGGAAGATCAATGATAGATCCGCTATAAAATATATCGTCCCTATACATTGGCCTTGCGGGAAACGGTGGTTTTTTTTTCCTGCACTTGCAGCACGCGCAGCAGGTTCTTTTGGTTTTTTCATTTTCCTCGTATATAATGGAACGTTCAAGCGAGCTTCCCTCGGGATATTTAACATTTTTATAGCTGGCATTGGGACTCGAAGACGGATAAGTGGTCATGATAATTTCACTAGAAGTATTTTTACTCGGTTCCATAATGGTCACAGTAGATGTTCTTATGTCCAACACTGTGCTATAAGCAGCATTGTTATATTTGGTAAAATAATTGCTTCGTTTTGAACGGGTAAAATCGTTTGTTTTTCTAAGCAGTTCGTTATTTATTACGATTTTTGTCGGCTTAATTGGCCTAAACAAGGAACCACAAAGCATTATTGAAAGCGTTATGCAACTGAGTACTCTGAATGTATGTCGCCAGCCAATTTCATGCAGAAGCAACGAAAGAATCGGCGGCAGAGAGATGCCTCCCATACCTGGAACAATATTGCAAAAGTTGTAATGATTTTATAATTAAAAAATAAAAACCCACTTTGTTGGGAAAATTTTAAAATAATTTTCATAAGCTAAGCAACTGCCATAACTTTTAAATCAGTGGTTCCCAACCTTTTTAGGTGGTGGCCCAAAATTTCGATAATTGTTTCCATCGCGACCCATTCTATGGGAAGGGCAAAATACTGAGATTTTATGGGACTTACAGGAAAATCATGGTTTATCTAAGAAATGGTGTTTTTAATGATTATTTACCTTCTAATAATTTGTTGCGCTTGCGAGCGGATTTAAAATTAATTTTATATGTAAACTGTCTAGTACATTAGACGTTTCCCGTGTTTAATAATTTGTTGCAAGTGCGGGAGTACTTGAAATCCATGGTATGTCTGAAAAATGGTGTTTTTAATGATTATGTTGTTTCCTATAAATTGTTGCGCGTGCGGGCAGACTTAAAATAATTTTATTATTAAATAGTCAAGTACATTAGACTTTTCTTGGTGTTACACGTGCGGACGGACTTTTAAATCATGGTATGCTTAAGAAATGGTGTTTTTAATGACTATGTACCTTCCAATAATTTGTTGCGCGTGCAGGCGTACTTAAAATTAATTGAAAAATTTTCTTGGTTCTAAAGTATTTTTTACGCTACAAATTTTGATAGGTAAAACGCCGAAATATATTTATTTGTTGAAGAGTTGCTACAGTTCCCGCTACGATTTTTTTAGCGTTACAAATACGCAACAAATAACCCACTCGGCCCCATAGTGGTCCGCAGTTTTGTCCCTACTACTGTAATGTACCTTTCGCATGTTTAGATTCTTTAATGCGATACATCTATCTAAAATCACTTACGACCTACCAAAAACTACCCCAGAGGTTGGGAACCACTGCGTTTAATTGAATTATTTATTGGTTAGTCTCGCGCAAATTTTATTATGCCCTCAACGTGCATTTCTTTTGTAAAAATATAAATATTTACCTGCACCACAAACTGCAATTCCCGTGGCTAAAGCACGCCACCTCTCGAAGTAAAATCCAACCACGATGACCGCTGTGATATAAATCATACCAAAACCGATACCACCAAAAAAACCATGGAATAATATAACCAGGTAAATGTTGTTACTAACGGATGTCAATAAACATGAAACGGTTGCCAATATGCTGCCAGCAATTGAGACTTTTCTGTAACCATATCTATTAACCAGAGCAGCAGAAAAGGGCCCTAATAAGGGTAAATTTTAAATGATATCTGATTCAAAAAACATTGTAAATAAAACCTGATATACAGAACACGCAAGAATTGATTGCCCCCGCTAGTGAAACTCTACTGGTTGTGCATTGAAAAGTATCGGAAATATCCTTTAAAAATATTCCAAAACTGTATAAAAGACCATCCGATATGAAGTACGAGAAAAAAGCACCAAAAACTACCACCCAACCCCAACCTCCGTCTGGAGGAATTATTATAAACATTTCCACATCATTTTCTCGTGGAATTGATTTGTTGCTTTTTATTTTCGACATTGTGGCCTCGTTTTTTTCCAAATCTCTTCTTTCATTTCCACTTTTCATACTTATTTCTGAGTCAGAAATTCTGACAGATAACTGATTGATAAATGACAAGCGAAACTTCTAAAACAACATTCGTCATTCTTCATTTGGAGTATGCTGTTATGATTAAATTTTTTTTCCAGTTAAATCATCTGAATGATACTCATAAACAACTAATGGTACATTGGGTAGGCGATAAAAGCAATGTTATCATTTGTTTAGCAAGAGATCCGGTACCTGGAGCGCCCACCACACCTTCCACCATTTACATTTCTTACGATTATGGAGACACATACGTAGACAAAACAAAATTATTCCAACTAAAGAACGGGTCTTTCCCTTCGATTGAAAAGTTTTTTAACCATCCAAAATACAACTCACACGTAAGACATAACGAATGTCAAATAATATGTGATCAACTAACAAATTTTATTTCTTTAGTTTATCTTTAACGATCTTCAAAATAATTTACTCTATGTCACTAAAGATTATGGAAAAAATATAACTCAGATCAGTTTGAATTTTACACCCAGTGAAGTGTCTTTTCATGAATTTCAACCACAAATTTTTTTGGTATTTGATAAAGCCGATCCGAAAAGAAAGGTTTGAAAAGTTACATAAACAACGCGACATTGTTTTCTTTAATTTATTTTCTAATAGCTATGGGTAACCGAAGATTTTGGTCAAAGTTGGCGATTATTGCACCAATATGTAAAATCATTCTTTTGGATTCAGGATAAGAGATCCCAACAACAGCTAATTATACAAAGGCAGGAGCCGTCCAATTTGACCACAGTTTTTTATTCCAGCAAACTCTTTAAAGATAGATTGTTTAATATTTACGCCACAGACGTTAAAGACTTGTACATTAAAGGAGAATACATATTCTACACTATGTTAAACAAAAAAGTATGGACCAATAACAAACTTTTATAAATACCGTTGATTAATTTTATTTTAAGGAGTCCTATGATTTATATGTTTCCTATAAATTGGGACAAAAACTGCAATGTATTTTCGACACTGAACTCGACATGAGAGGCTATCATATAGTAGATGTAACGGGAAACAGAGCACTCATTGCTGTTAGCCATACAAACATTTTATCTCATCTTTATGTCTCTGAAAATTTGGGTGGAAATGATGATAAAGTTCGTTTTACAATATCCTTGGAATCGGTGCTCTGTTATTTTCCAAATAGTACCTGGAAAGATTCTTGGTTGCAGTAAATATTTTACTAAAACTTAATCACACATTTTCTAAATTTCATATATTTCTTAGCCATGTATCAGAAGAAGCTTTTGCGGATGTTTTTAAAGTAGAAGGTTTGACTGGGATTTATATAGCTTCTCAAGTCTTTACCAAACCAGTTGGAAACAATTTAGGACCACAGCATTTGGTTTCACGTATTACTTATGATCACGGCGGCTCATGGAATTCTATAATGCCACCTCAGAGAGATGTAGAAGGTCAACTAATATCATGCTCAATGGTTAACAATTGTTCCTTGCATTTGAGCCAGAGGTTTAGTCAATTGTACCCAGACACCAGATCCATTAGCATTTTATCTAGCAAATATGCCCCAGGCACCATTGTTGCCACAGGGGTTATAGGAAAATCTTTAAAAGGGCATTTTGGAGTGTATATAAGTACAGATGCAGGCATAACTTGGAGGCAGTCTTTGCGAGATTTGTATTTCTTCAATCTTGGTGATCACGGGGGTGTTCTGACGGCCGTTAAATATCTAAGGATGCGTGGTGAAACTCGCCACGTGTTATATACCACAGACGAGGGAGAAAATTGGGTGGAAGCTCCTTTTCATAATGAAGAAATACGACTTTACGGCTTAATGACGGAACCCGGCGAAAACACCACCGTTTTTACAATGTTTGGATCACTTCCACAACAACATCAATGGATTATTGTCAAATTGGACTTGAAAAACGTATTTAAATACAACTGCACTGCTGTAAGCGTTTATATTATTTAGGTTATTTAATTATTAATGTAATGCACAACATTCAGGAAGATTATAAATCTTGGTCTCCCAGTCAGCGTGATGATAATCAAAGATATATTCCATGCGTTTTGGGCCAACAAAGGACATACAAGAAAAGAATTCCACATGCAAATTGTTATAATGGATTAAACTTTGATCTACCCATAACCATGGAGCCTTGTGAATGCGAAAGACTCGATTATGAGTGGTCAGTGAATAATTATATAATTTACGCCCATTTTATATTATTAACCCTACATTTATATTTAGCGATTTTGGATTTTTACGATCTGGCAAACCTTGGCACTGCATCAAAAATAAAAGTATAGAACAAGATCCTTACAAGGTACCTTCAAGTTGTCCAGTTGGTCAGAGTTATAACAGAACTAAGGGATACAGAAAAATATCTGGTGATGTGTGTATGGGAGGATTGGAAAAACAATATCTTCCAGACATAATACCGTGCCCGACATCACCAATCAGCAACATGTTAATTTTTGCGAAACGTGAAAAAATTGTCCGAATGAATCTTGCCAATAACGTGCAACAAATCCTTCAAATACCCAACTTAAAAAACGTTATTGCAATCGATTTTGATTTAAAAAATGATTGTGTCTATTGGGCCGATATAGTTACGGATACCATTGGCAGGTTTTGCAATGACGGACTTAAGCCTCCAGAAATTTTAGTTTCCAGTGACTTAACTTCGGTGGAAGGCATGGCCCTAGATTGGGTGTCCAATAATTTATATTTTGTGGATGGATTAAGGGCCAAGATAGAACTGATAAGAACAGACATTCATCATTCTGGTCGCATGAGGAAAACCATTTTGGGTATGCGATAGTTTTTTTTTCAGTAACGACGTGATGAGTAATTTAGTTATTTTAAAATTTCAGGACATAACGATTTGAGTAAACCGCGAGGAATAGCGGTTCATCCCGCTGCGGGTTATATGTTTTGGACCGATTGGGCTACCAACAATCCGTCCGTTAATAGAGCCAATCTAGATGGTACTAATATAAAAGTTATAGCTAATAAGCTCACTGTTGAATGGCCCAACGGTATAAATATCGATTACATTGCTGAAAGAGTATACTGGGTGGATGCCAGAGAAGACTACATTGGAAGCACTGATTTAGATGGTTTAGGGTTTAAGAAAGTTCCCATTGCCAATGAATATGTGTCTCATCCTTTTGCGGTTGCTGTATTTAAGGATGATTTGTTTTGGGATGATTGGAAGAGAGATTCCATTTTTGTTACCAATAAAGATCACGGAGGTAGTGTCGGCACATTAATTGGCAACGTATCTGGTTTAATGGATTTGAAAGTCATTGCTCATGGTGTTCAAGAAGGCACGAATCCTTGTAATCGTTCAACATGTCCATATATATGCGTTGGATCTCCGAAACCCCCTAATTTTGTTTGCTTGTGCCCTGATGGTATGGAAATGAAAACGGGAAAATGTCTTTGTCCAGGAGGTGTGGAACCATTTGCTAATCTAACATGTCCGAAGATTACGGGAACTTGCGGAACTGAACATTTTGAATGTGGTAATGGAATCTGCGTTCCGAAATTGTGGAGATGCGATGGTGAGGATGATTGTGGTGATAGATCTGATGAACGCCAATGCGGTGTGCAGACATGCGCTCCAAATTATTTCGTATGCTCTGATGGGAAATGTTTACCTCACTATTGGAAATGTGATTATGAAACTGATTGTCCGGATGGTTCTGATGAAGAAAACTGTCCCAAACAAAATTGTACTGCTGGGCAATTTACATGTGCCAATGGTCGCTGCATTTCACAAAGATGGAAATGTGATGGAGAAAACGATTGTAGAGATGGATCTGATGAAATCGATTGCTTTGGTCCAGAACCATCTACTTGCAAAGGTATATATTTTAATTAATTTTACTAATGTGTAATGTACTACAATTTGTTTTTTCAGCTGATGAATTTCAATGTGCTGGCGGAGGTACGAAATGCATTTCTTCCACTTGGAGATGTGACGGTGAAAATGATTGTCGGGACAATTCTGATGAAATGGGCTGTAGTAACAATACATGCACAGATTTTCAGTTTTCTTGCGGAGGACCTACAAATAAGTGCATATATTTGTCATGGGTCTGTGATGGAGATAAGGATTGCGATAACGGACTGGATGAACAAAACTGTAATTCAACCACTAAAATTCCTGCAATTACACCTGTTACGAGTAATCCGTTCCAACCGATTGTAAGCCAATTGATTAACCTTTCAGTTTTCACTAAGTTTATAATTACGCATTACTTAGAATGGTTCTGGATGTCAAGACTGGATGTTTACTTGCGCAAACAAACGGTGCATACCTATATGGTGGAAATGTGACGGAGCAAATGATTGCGAAGATGAGAGTGATGAACAAGGCTGCGGACACTTATCCTCCACTCCCGTGCCTAATACAACGCCGATGTGGAATTTGCACGTGTGCTCGCAAAATCAATTCCAGTGCATATCTGGTGAATGCATAGCTATGGCATGGGTTTGTGATAAGTCACGAGATTGCATGGACGGTGAAGATGAGCAACATTGCGAAGATGCAACAGTATGTGATCAAAAGGATCAATTTAAATGTAAAATGGATGGCAGTTGTATATCTGTAAGTAACCATGTATGACAATTATGTGATTAATTTATCGCTACCTTGAAGCAAGTAAGTAAAATGTGAATGTTTATGCAGATTATTGATGTTTGCAATGGATATACTGATTGTCCGGACGGTTCTGATGAAACTTTTTGCACAACGTGGCATAATTTACCGGGACCGGCAACTCCCAGTTGCTCAGTGGGTTACTTTCCTTGTGATATAAATAGATGCTTTCCATTGGCGTCCATGTGTGATGGAAAAAAAGATTGTTCTGATGGTTTTGATGAAAGCAAAAACTGTTCAACGATGAGCAGAGTTTACCAAGTTTTACAAATGGGAGTTGATGAAAGAGGCATTAATGACACTGGTTTGCTTCTCTATTGGTGGATTCCTCTTCCAGACAAAATCAAACTAGAATTCATGCCATCCATTAGTGCGGTTAATGACAAAATATGGAAAAATCAAACCTGGACAGAACACACGGAATACAGATTTGATCAGTTAAAACCATTTACCAAATACAATATGACTGTTTATGTAAGGGTTGCTGGAACTAATACAATATTCCCTCCTGCAAAGTTTTATACTGTTAGTACAGGAGAAGGTACATTTATTTTATATTATTTTAATTTCAACCAATCCAATAATCTTCCTTAGGTTTTCCAAGTGCTCCATGGAATGTGAGCGTGCAACAGAGAAATGGTTCAGACGTTTTAATATCTTGGAACAAACCTTTGCATCCTAATGGAGTCATACAATCTTATGAAATTTGTTGGTCTCCTCCTCTTATTAAAATGCGTTTAAGTGACAACAGTACTGCACATTTATTAACTGCAGATTTTGAACCCAATAAGAAATATTCATTTTATGTAGGTTTTATCAAATCGTAACAACCACGTGATTTTTAATCTATTTTTTCTCAGGTTATTGCTTACAATCATCAACATTTCAGTGAAAGGTCAGAAGTAAAGACCATGGTGTTCGACGCGGAATCAGATATGGATCATATTAAATCTTTAAGAGTTACCAATCGTACCAATAGCAGTATCTCGTTATCGTGGAGTTATAGTAAATCAGCAGACGGATACATCATTGTTGTGCAAGCTAAACATCCATATCCCACTTTGCAAGCACATTTGGCACAATCTTCAAATATTACCATTAACAATTTACCGCCTGGCACTTGGCTCTCATTTAAAGTAAGTACGCCAGAGATTATTATCGAGTCGACTGGAAGAAAATATTACATACACGACAATTTGCGCGCGGCCGTCGACTCCACTTTTGAAACTTCGTTCGAATAAACGCCTAGCGTGTCTGTATTGTCCCATTTATGTGTGATTAATCTTTCAGATGTCTCATAAATCTTTATTAACTTTCTTTACTAATTAGACAGACGTAATTTTTAGGTTATTAACTGACCAAAATTAAATTGTCAATATTTTTGTAAGGGTATGTATTTCCTAATTTTTTTACTACTTTAAATTTGCAAATTATGTGTAAACTCGACAATCTGCGCTTGTCTCCGCTGCTAGAATGTCTCGATCCGGCGAAAACGCCACGCACTGACGTCTATTAGTTTAATGAGTCGACTCGATAATAAACGCCACGTGTGTATTAGTGCTAAGTTGTACTATTACTTGGCCTATAAATAAATCATTCCTTAAATTCTTTAGGTGAGTGCCTTTAAAAATATTTTCAAAGGACCGGAGAGTGCAGTACTTTCCAGTACTTTTGGAACACCCTTGCCAGAAGTAAATATTCTTCAGGCAGTGGTAATAAAAAATGTAGGCACATCAATAAAACTTAGTTGGGATAGGCCTAAAGATAGTAGGAAAGTTAATTGGGTGTATGGCGTATATTATGGTGTTACTGAAGAAGAAACATTAGAAAGTAAGAATTAATTTCTTTATATTTATCTGTACGTTATATCTCGCTACCGTTTTAGAGCCACGATTAAACACAACCGAACTGACGGCCACTGTGATAAATTTAAACGCATGTGAAAAATATATATTTGCTGTGGGAGTTTTGGGTCCGTACGGTATCGGACCCATATCTAGTAATTCCCCGACAGTTTCCACTTTCCTTAATTCAAAGGCTCCGCCGAAAAAAGTTTCTGTCCAACAAGTTCCTGATAATTTCTTGCAAATGCTTGTGCAGTGGTCACCATCTTGTCCCAATGTGAATAGCCCCATAGGATACAATGTATGAATTATTTGGAAAATAATACCTAGTAAACATTTTTTAATAATACAATTTTTTAGGTAAATATTTTTGAAAAAACCAGAGGGAAAAATCATGATATCGTTATATTAAATTCCACTTCGCAGGAATTAAGTCGAGTGTTTAATATTGCTTACGGAGGTGTTTATGAAGTGAAAATTAGTACAAACATTGAAGGAGCCATATTTTCTCCCACAGTTACCTTTAAAGCACCACCCATTATGCCTCCTTATGAAATTAAAGTTTTTCCAGAAGCCAACGGTAGTTACGTTGTCTATTGGCAGGAAAGAGATATTCCTACTTCTATTGGTAGCTTTAAATATGAGATATTAGTCTCCGAAGGACCCGTATTAAATGAAACGACGGCTGCATGTTATGAAGTTTCCAAACCTCCATTCATATTTGATAATAACACCAGTAAAATGTATACGTTTGCAGTAAGATTAAAATCAAAACTGGGCTATAAATCTATATTATCTGAAGCGGAAAGTTCAACAAATCAAATGTCAGCACTTGGAGGGCAAATGAGCGCCAGTAATTTAACATCAATAATCATTCCCATTTGTCTTTTGCTTTGTATGTTAGCTTTAGCCTTCTACATTATTAAATACAGAAGATTACAAAATAGTTTTACGAGATTTGCCAATTCACATTACAACACGAGAAGCGAAGCGGCAACATTTGATGATAACGCACTCGAAGAAGACGACAGTCCACAAATTCGCGGCTTCTCCGATGATGAGCCTCTCGTTATTGCATAATTATTTGGTGATATTTTTCTCTGACAGGAGCTGAAAAAACTATTTTCATACCCTGATAGTTACCACTTTAAATATACAACATGCTCCTGGTGACGTGACGATTCCAAACAGATTGTATACTAGTCTGACCATTAAATTATATTATTTTATTTCCGTTCCTTCTATTATCAGTTGGGGATTTTATTTCTTGATTATATTTAGTGATAATTGAATTAATATTTAGTTAATAAGTAGGTCAAATTTCTGTGATACATGATAATTGTTTATTTAATTTTATATGTCTATTATTGGAATTTGACTGTTATGTGAGTGTGAAAACTACAATTAGAGATTATGTGATGATTATTTTAATATATTCTCCCGTTTTATATGTTTCGTAGTCAAAATAAATACACAAATTGATGATTAAATATATTATAAAATGGACTTTTAAAATATTAAGAATTACATTTAAATAACTTAGATTGTGTATCATTTTTATTTGAATTTTTTAACTTAAAATCCCTCTTCCAAATTTTTGTTACGCATAACGTGTAGGCATACACGGAATGCTCCCTGCAATGGCGAGCGAAACGTTGGCAACAACCAATAAACATACGCGACTTAAACCCGAAAGTAAGAAAACTTACAATTATTTCATATATTCGCGGGTGAAATTTGGGCGGTAGTAATTAACAGCATAGACGTCAAAAATTTTTTGTCCGCGTCACAGGAGGGGAATCCAGGCATTCTTTGTAAGAAGCAACGACACTATATTGTTCGCGTCTTTCAACTTATGGTACCTCGCGAATTTTGATTGGTTATTCTCAGTTTGCAATCTACACTACTTTTTTGTTCTTAGATTACTGTTTTTCCAGACAAATGCTTTAAATTCGGGACCAGAAAACCTTGCTCCGATGAAAACATTTTATGAACAATGGGTTTAGCCAAACGTTCTATTTACACACTCACCCGGTAGAGTGAATGTTGAGGAAAGATAGTGGTGGGAGTGTGTAAGATGATCCCTGAATCCCACTGCCCACATGTAAGCAGACTGCCCCAGAGGAATATATTCTCTATGGACTGCCCATTTACGCTCCAACGACCGGTCGACCGAGCGTTTGTAGAACCGTAAACTCCGCCCATAACCTTTGGCTACAAGGTGTGTTTGATTTATTTTAACCAAACGTAACTTATAAGTAATGTGACCAGACGTCCCGGTTTGGCCGGGACAGTCCCGGTTTGGAATCAGTTGTCCCGAGAGGTACCCTTTGTGTCCCGGTTTAGAATTTTCAAGAAATAAACTTCATATTTTCACATAAAATGTAATATTTTTACAATTATGTCTATCAAAAATATTCAATT
>JARJDX010071598.1:0-13194 GCA_030264735.1 Gymnusa sp. GC000175 | reverse complement strand
TGTGTTTTTAACATTTTATTATGTATCTATTATGTAACATTTGAGTAAAGTATTTCACTTAAAATGTGCGTGTATTATCAATCAATCTGTGTATGGCGGGGCTTGAAAATAGACCGATATTGCGCAACATACTTAGATCCATGCGCCACCTGATAGCTGAGCGAGGGACTACGAGTTTGACGACACGTAAGAGACTCATGTTAAACAATAGAGTTTCCAGACCTGTTTATACGACCGTGATTTTGACTGATGTATAACCAATTGCATAATTTGTCAGCCAATTAGGTTGGCAGTATGACTCTGCAACTTCATTTTGTTGAAATGTATGTTGGTAATACCTCCGATAGTGACTTCCGTCATACTCATATATACCCTATTTGATTAATTTTTAGCTGATTTAATAACGAATCTGTAGTAGACAGGTAGACGGGTAGACGAACATCATTTCGAAAACCGGATTTAGATTCGAAAACGGATATTTTCGAAAAATCTCTATTTCAATTTTTTTTTGCGATTACCATTTACTTTGTAAATTCTGGAGTTAAAATTATTTAGTATTTTTTAACAAGTATTCTTTGCAAATACCAAGAAACCAAGTTTGCAGCGTTGAAAGAACTGTGAAAGCTGCGCAGCAAAATTTTTATAATTGTTCCCCAAATATATATTTTGAGTGGCTGTTATATATTAATAGAAATAGTATGTAGCTGTGCCTTAATCCTCGTAACACTTTTACTTTTTCTGTTATCTCTTTCTCAGCTCTTACAACGTTTGATTCCAAAATATATTCCTAACAATCCTCAATTCATTTCCATCAATTCCAAACTCTATCATCTATTGTTTGTGTATTTTGTCGAAGACGGTAGGTTATAAAACAATTTAAAATATTGCAGTTCATAATATTCCTAGATTTTGTCAAAAACGACTGCTTCACCTTCCTTAGTGGTTTTTATTGCATAATCCATTTCTTCTTATAAAATTCTTGGTCCTTCTTTAACGTCTACATCAGAAGGCTCAAATTTTCTGTAGTAAAAAAGTTGTTCTATATAGTTTCTTTAGACGTTTTTTTTTAACTTGGATTATTGACTATGTTCCCCTTAATTTCTATTTATTTGCCGTTCTTTGTTTGTTTTTGCACGTTGTTTCTCTAATTTTTTTATTTACGTTAAATTTGTCGTAATATTTGTCTAGTAGGACGTCAATTTTCCGTTTAGTTCTTTCTTTTTGGCTTCCCTATATTTTGTTGTGATCTTTCTTTTTATATTAATATACTTTCTCGTATAATAATATAAATTATTCACCACCTGCATAAACAAACAAAAAACAGGTAATTAAGACGCTACATCCTGCCAGTTCTTTTATATGGGGTGAAGTCCTGGATACTAACAAAGGCTATCAAAAAAAGACTCGAGGCATTTGAGATGTGGTCATATCGCCGTAAACTCAAAATTCCAGAAGGTCCTGGATAGAATGGGAAAAGAAGGAGAAATCATAATAATAATAAAGACAAGAAAAGTAGAATATCTTGGCCATATAATGAGGAATGGTTAACGGATGGATTACAACAACTTATATTATAAAGAAAAATAGAGGGAAGACGAGGACTCGAAAGAAGGTAAATATCGGGGCCAAAAAACATGCAAACCTTATTTAAAACAATAACAACGGGACTATTCAGAGCTGCCGTAAACAAAGTCCAAATTTCTATGATAATCGCCGAAGCGGATAGACAAGAGAAGAAGAAGTGGGTGTTTGGTATTCATTTTTTTTATTATTTATAAAATCATCCATAGTTTTTTTGTGTAATACGCTTTTCGTAGTTCTTCTTTACCATTTTTTTTTAATTTCTTCTTCATACACAACTCCTAACATTAATTTGCATTTCTCTTTAATGTAACTTTTTACTTTACTTCTCGTCCCTGGTTCTATAAGTTTGCGTAAATCGTTTTTGTTCAGGTTTTTCTTTTTTACACATATTATAAATATTGTATTCTTTATATCAAAATCTTCCCCTGAATATGACCTTAAAAGTACCACTATATCTAGGTCCATTAGATTCGGTAAATCTGATTTTACATTATTTTTCTAAAATTACCTTCTGGTATATAACCGGTCATACTATCAGACAGTCCCGAGTGATTACAGCTCCAAATAAATGCTAGAGAAGAAGATGCACTTGGGTTCAAATAAACACTAAGTAGACCAAGTCAATGGTAGTCAGCAGAAATATGAAAACTCAAGTAGACATTACCATATATGGCGAGCGAATTGAAAGAGTATCAAAATATATATATACCTAGGATGCTGGCTGACACAGACACAGGATTTTAACCCAGATTAAGGAATCAAAACAAGGATAGAAATGGCAAGAACAGCTTTCTTAAAAGTTAAACAGCTACTCACAAACCGCGCTCTACATTTACGTATAAGATTTGTTCAGTGTTACATATACTCATATTACTATATGGAGTTGAGACACGGACACTAAAAGCCAACATAGAAAAACGACTACAAGCTTTCGAACTTTGGGTATACCCTAGACAGAACACGTCACAAATGTATAGGTACTGAGGAGAATGGATACAAAACAACAATTACTTAGAATCATAAAAAAAAGAAAAAACCTCATACCTCCAACATATTTACTACAAACAAAAGTATGGGTATCCAGCCTGGTTCAGTCTCGGATATTTTTCAACCAAGAGCATGTTCGTCTTCCTGGCGCTCTTTTACCGTATATTATTCCTTCCATTATTATGTGTAGTATACATAATAATGGAAGGGAAAATAGACGGTAAAAGAGCACCAGAAAGACGAAGATGCTATTGGTTGAACAACATCCGAGACTGGACCAGGCTGGATACCCACACACTCATTACAAGAACAAAAAGCCGGAATAAGTTTGCCAAAATTGTTGCCGACCTTCAATAATAAAGATGGCACGCCAAGAAGAAGATATAACCTTTTAGGTGGTAATTTTAAAAATATGTTTTTTATTACAAAACCTTCCTCTCCTACAAATGCGCTAAGTGGGTATTCTCTCTCGATTCGTTTCCCTAGATTATATGGGTCTATGTTATCACTTCCTTTTCCAACTTTTGCATTGAAATCACCTATGATAATTGTAAGGTCTTATTGTTGTAATTTTTAAAGGAATTCTTCTATTTTCATATTACTTACACTAGTTATTGGGGAATATACCTGTATGATAGTAAATTTTGCATATTTAGCGCTTATTCATAGTATCCTTCTGATACTGGTGTAATTTTAGATATAACCTTGAAAACAATAATACCGTCGCGTTTTTGCCCCTTGTTAAATGTTCCCGAGTAGTATATTTGATGTACTTTGATATCGCAGAAGCTTGATCTACTCCAGCGCATTCTTCTTCTGCTTCTTCTTCTTCTTCTTCTTCTTTTTCTTCTTCTTCTTCTTCTTCTTCTTCTTCTTCTTCTCCTTTTTCTTCTTCTTCTTCTTTTAGTTGCCATTACGGTTCGTTAAGGACTTTCGCCTTCTGTCCAATAAGGTTCGCCGATTTGGTTCGGTCCTTTGCAGCACTCTTTTTGACGAGTATTGTGGCGTTATCCTTCACGCTGTCTTGCTACCGGCTCCTTGGTCTGCGTCCCCCTACTCTGGCCTCTAGTACTCTTCTAGGATACCTCGTTTTTTTAATTCGGCTAACATGCCCCGCATATCTCAGCCTTCCGCACTGGATCTCTGCCACCAGGTCTAGTTCGTCGTATAACTGGCGAAGTTCGTGGTTCATTCTACTTTTTTACAGCCCATTTTCACCTATTCCATTAGCTTATTTCTATTATTTTATTGTCAATTATTTTTATTTTCTGTATTCGATGCTTATGTCATTATTTTTACATTTAATGTCTAACATAATAACAATTTCGTCATACACATACCATCTTCGAAAATCTTTTCTCCAGAGTTCCGATTGGAGAACTTTTAACTCCGAAATATTTTGTTTTGATTGTTATGACGCCATGATGGTGGTACTGAAGATCCCGTTCTATGCTTTACTGCAGTGCTTTCTCGAAGTTTTCTGCATCCTTATGGAGTTAACATCTAGATTCTTTAAGTTTGTTCACCTTTAGAGTTGGTTTTTTAGCTCTCTGACAAATAGTTGTCCCAGCTATTGCTAGCTCATCCACTCAAAGCTATTGGCCAGGAGAAGGCGCCCATTTATACGGGTAGACACTGGATTGTCAGAGCCTCGTTAGTTTTCTAGAAATGTGCACCGCATAACATTTGGAATGACAGGCACAAACCCCATACACCATTATTTTGGTTCTTTTTGTTATTCTTATCACTGACTATCTTATATGGATTATCTAACGGTGATCGCCATGTATACAATCTATTTTTTGTATTATGTATTGGTAAAAGTTAAGTATTTTGATAAACTAACAACAGGAGGTCTACTCATTCATTTCATGCTCCAAGTTCGTACTTTTCGACGAGATTTTCAACATTTCATTTATCGATCTTTACGTTAAAATCACCGATAAATTTTGTAATGTTTCTGTGCTTCACTATTTTTGAAGCATTACTTACTTGTTTATAGAATAACTCTTTGTCTTCTTCGCCTTTATCGGTGGTGGAGGCGTTTACTTGTATTAGACTAAATTTGACGTTGGATGTTTATAATTGTGAGATTATTACTTTTTTTGAAATCGGGATAAATCCATCCAATGCTTTATTGGCTTCTTTGTCTAAAATAATTGCCATTTCATATCTGTGTTGGATCCACTATTTCCGGAATAACAATTTGTGCCATTACTTGTAAATAATTTTTCTAAGTTGTCACATCGTACTCCACAAATTATCTTATTCCTCATGTAATGCATTTTTTGCATTATCTTATGCATTTTTCTAGGTAGGTACATATTTCTACTATTCCAGGTACCAAGTGGGATAGCTAACCCGGGGATTATTAGCATCTTCCAGGGACTGTAAATCATAATAATTTGTACCCATAACTTTCATTTACGAAGTAAAAGAAAGTGTAGTAATCGCGAAAATTTTAGAAATCGAGATTTTTGCGAAAATTTTAACTCTTCTCATTCAGAAAAACTTCTTTTCGAAGTGGTGTATGTCTGTCTGTGGCTATCTGTGCCTTCTTTACAGCCCAGACGGATACACAGATTGGCCTGGAAATTCCTATTTAAGCTTTTAACAAAAATTGGGAGGTCCCAGTGACTTTGACCTAAACCCACCAACCGTTGGTGGTAGTTTATTGGTTAGATTTTTTGATTTTTTGCAAATATTTTAAAAACTATCAAGTTCATTTTATCCTCTTTTTCATCTTATGCCTTTATCTATTAATGGATGTTAGCGACAAAATGACTCATTTCTTGCTGTATGAATTAGACTTCCGATGGTCCGCAGTCCCGTCCATTGCCTCATGTTCCTCAACCACGACATCTTCTTCCTTCTAGTATTATAATTGTTAAACTTCGGTTGCAGTCACGGCCAGAATATTTAAGTTTTAAACCAGTCCAGAAACGTTTCCTATATTCCCTGAACTGGTATTAGTGATCACTGCTGACCTTCAATAGCATAATTTATTGGCGCTTTGGTAATGCTGCTTTTAAATTTACTCCTTAAAAACGGGTTATTATTTCCGCCAGCTCCATGATAACGAAAATTTTCTGCTCCGCCTTTAATGCCATTATGGTTTTTGCTTATGTCCTTGCACAGAGAAAAGTGTCATTCGCGATATTGGGTTTCAGGCTGAATTTACGAAACGGTGCTAACCTCCGTGACGTGAATGTGCTTAATGATTTGTACAGCATTTCCGCCAGCTTAACGATAACGAAAATTTTCTGCTCCGCCTTTAATGTCATTATGGTTTTTGCTTATGTCCTTGCGCAGGGAAAGTGTTATCCGCGATACTGGGTTTTCGGCTGAGTTTACGAAATGGTGCTAACCTCCGAGACGTGGATGTGCTTAAAGATTTGTACAGATATATACAGACCTCGGTTTTCACCTGACCATTGCTTATCGATTCTTTGATTATAATTTTCGAGTATAAGGTAAAAAACAAACTGAAGACAATATGTATCCCTTATTATACCTTTCTTTATGTCAATATTTTGACTGTTTTGTTATATTTTGGTTATATTATAGGTTTTCCAGCTGCTTGTTTCTTAGAAGTTTCATTAGGTGGTCATAAAGTACTTAACTAATGCCTTTTTGTTATCAAAAAATTGGCGTTTACCTCTAAACAACAGATAACTTGTTGCAAAAAACCCTTATTTGTATTTTTTATACAAATTTACCTGTAGTCAAGTCATAATAATATTTTAACACCAAAATACATCCAATCTACCTAAAAATCTACATAACATGCTGTTATAAGCGATTTTTTCCACCTTGATTAGGAGCTGAGTTTATGCTCTAAATAGTAAATCTTTTAAATTCGGAAATTTATGACATAAATTGCCGTAATTGCAATTTTAAATATTTAGAGTAGACCAAATGATAATGACTTTCTTTCTAGACAGATCATCAAAATAATTTCACTAATTTAGAATTTAGACTTTCGCGACTGAGGTCGATGTAAGTTTTCTTACTTACGGGTTTAGGTCGCTTAAACCCGATAGTAAGAAAACTTACAATTTCACTAATGTTAAGTCAATATCTCATTATAAGCAACGCAAGGTATGCGAGGCTATTTGGATTTATAATTATCTCTTTGAGCAGGGTTTTGAAATTAGCCCTATATGGAAACATTTGCTTTCAACATTAAATTTTACTCCCGATAGTTGTTTACATGCATAGTCAAACAAGGTCTTTAGTCATCGGACTTTCCGCCTTGAGAATGCTCCTTCCAATTGCGCGCGAAACTTTGCGACAACCAATAAAACTAGGCAACTTAAACCTGAAATTTGTAAAATTTACATAGATTCAAGTCGTGAAAGCTCACATTCTTAATTAGAAAATCTGAGGTTGGATAAATTGCATATAGCATGGACATGAAACGTTGGTGACAACCAATAGAACTACGCAACTTAAGCCTGAAATTTTGAAAAATTAACATAGATTTAAGTCGTGAAAGCTTACATTCCTAATTAGAATATCTGTGGTTTGGATAACCGCCACTCATAAATAGCATATAGCATGGACATGAACCAACCTATTTAGATCTAGTTTGAAGACCTACCACTAGGTAGCGTATCGCTTAAATTAAAATTAATAAACCAACAATATCAAAAAATTGAGAAACATAATTGGTAATAACCATTATAACGTCCAATTATTATAATCACTTTTCATTGCAATTTATAAAAACTTATTTCCAAGAAAACCACATAATTGATTAAATATTGAATTCTTTGTTATACAATTTTACTTTAAGGATGGATCAAGAAGTATATCCATTTCTGTATTAAATTCTTTTTTCGGTGGTATTAATATAAAAAGTACAAAAGGACTAAATTTGATTTATTTTCTATTCAAACCTTCACAAAAACCCATATGTGACGGCTTGAGTTAAAATCCAGCTAATGGATGCTTTATGTCCGGGTTGTATTTTCATATCTTTTGAAATTTATATGATTTATTTTTTAACTCATTGAAACGTTATGTGCATTCGTTATTTTGATACACTTAAATTCCTAAGCTTATTTATTTTATCAAAATGTCCAAAATAATTTAATATAAAGTGCAATGCAAATAAAATTATTACATTTTTCTTTCATTATACAACGTAAGTTTTAAATTTGTTAGTTTAAAACGAAGTATAATATTTATCGTGCTAAGCGTAATTTAAATAAAGTAAATAAAATTTACATAAGAAGTGTAAAATAAATAAATTCCGGGGTGAAAGCATCTCACAAAACTTATTTTTAAATTAAACACTTACAAATTGTATAATTTTTTTTTCTTCAATAGATGTCTTCTTTAATAATGAAGGTTGTCGCTGCCTTTCGCTTTTTAATCATTCACAGTAGTTCTCCCACTCTCTTCCTCTCTTCCCATCCGTTTGTTTAGGTTTATTATTCTAGGTAAGACAAAAGAACCAAATACAAAATAGTTACTTTATTAGTTCATTAAATAATTGGTTAATGTCCAAAATAGAAAATATCTGGTCAACTGACAAGCCGAGGACTACGCTGCGACTGTCAGGCTGACGAAACGGTAAGGATTACGGTGGAGTTCGAATGCTAGCTAAGGGCCAAGCACATACTCTGCGACTACCAGACTAACAAATCGGACAAGGAGTCTAGCTGCCTCGCCGAGGACTTACGCTGCGACTAATCAGACTAGAGAGGAAGGGTAAGGATGGTTTGAACCATCTTTCTTTATACAATACTTGATGTAAATGTCCTTGAAAAAAGGTATTATTTTTGCGGCCAAACCCCATTTACCCCATAATTTTTTACATGATAAAAATCAATTCATAGTTTTTGTTACATACTTTCTGCAATTTACCCATATAAAACGTGCACATGTATTAATAGTAATAAAACTTGGTGCTGCAAACATATAAAATAATACAGAGAGAGAAATGTAGACATTTAGACACAGACACTCAGAAAAATAGCACTTCGGCAACCATATTTTTTGAATAAAAGGGGTCGAAAACTTTTTTTTTGTAAAAATCTCGATTTCAAAAATTTTTGCGATTACAATACTTTTTTTTACTTTGTAAATTAAACGTAAGGTAACTCTTTGCTTATGTAGTTTTATTAAACGTATAATTGCGTAGCAGTGCATCCGAAAATGAGATTTTGTACTTGCTTTGTTAAAAAGTTTTTACATAAAATTGTTTGGAAAAAAAAATTCATATTCTTGCTTTTATTAAAAGTTTTACTGTTTTACAATTCCTCTTTTTTATCTTTTAAAACAACGTTTTATAATTTGAAAGGGAAACGCGTACTTCATTCACAATTTCATCACCATTAAAACGAAAAAGCATATTTTCACCACCGATTCTGTTTTCTGCACAATGAACATTATTCATTTTCCCAACTCATAAAAAACTTCGCTCCATATTTGGGACTTTTTATCTAATTATAAAAACCTGGTGCAGAGAATGTATTTGCACGAGGGTTTTACTGTCGTCTACTTTCTCGTTTTTCAATTTCCAATATTTGCGATTTGTATAATCGCATCCATGGCTTTTTTAACTTGAGCCAGATATGATATGTTTGTTAAAAAGTTATATAGTGTCTGATATGAAAAATATGTATCGTAATACTTTATTTTCCTGTCAGATTTATGAAATTATGTTAGAGCGGTAGTGGAAAATATTACATATCATCATATGTGGTCTTGAATATCTTGAATATGTATACCTATGTGTTGAGATGTAATATAACTTTTTTTTTATTCTTAGCATGTAATACATTTAAATAAGTAATTTTATATATTAATTTAAACACACGGCCCCGTCTCAATAAAATTGGCACAGCTATTTAAAAATGGAATTTTGACTTTTTTAAACTAAAGTAGAGGGAAAATTATGGCTAGGACTTGACTTCTAGTCTGCTGTTAAATGTTTGAAACAGTTTTTAATAAAATCGTTGTATTATTTTATTTATGAAATGAATTTACGAGACAATAATGCGTTTTTTACAAATTCAAAGAAAAACATCATAAAATCATGAATCAGTTTTTAAGGATCTAGTTATCTATTTTGAAACAAATAATATTGTTTGACGCTTCCACGAATATAAGTCAACTAATAGTTTTGCGTATTTTCTTTCGTTTGTATTGTTGAAAATAGCTCGTGGTAAAGCTGCTTCTGAAGAAATAAAAAAATAATTATTCACTTCTCTGGCAAGGGTCAATTTTTGGCACAAATTGCTGCGGTTGTCAATTTATCGCATTATAAAGTGCGAAATGTTATAAATTTGCATAAAATCACTGGATCTGTTGCACAAAAACGGAAGATTGAAGAGAAACTTAGCTATTCTGGTATGAACTTAAGAGCTTTGAGAAGAATTGTCATCCAAAATTGCCGTAGTAACTATGAAGAAATAATTGTTTTGTGGAATACTGCGACAGGTAAACGGATTTCAAGGTTAACCTACAATAGGGCTATTAAAAAACTGAATTTTAAAAAAGGTAGCGGAGAAGCCTCTCCTATCTCAAAAATAAAAGATGGGCAGACTTTTATGGGCAAGAGAACACCGAAACTGGTCCCAGGAACAGTTAAACTAAATTTTATGGAGTGCTGAGGAGAGATTCGAAGTCTGTCTAGATGATAGTAGAAGCAGAGTAATAAGGACCAAAAATGAGGTTTATCACAATGACTCCTTAAATGTGGAATACTGCGACAGGTAAATGGATTTCAAGGTCAACCTTCAATAGAGCTATTAAAAAGCTGGACTTTAAAAAAGGTAGCGGAGAAGCCACTTCTATCTCAAAAATAAAAGATGTGCGGATTTTTATGGGCAAAAGAACACCGAAACTGGTCCCAGGAACAGTTAAACTTTTATGGAGTGCTGAGGAGAGATTCGAAGTCTGTCTGGATGATAGTAGAAGCAGAGTGATTAGGACCAAAAATAAGGCTTATCGCAATGACTCCCTCAATGTGGAATACTGCGACAGGTAAACGGATTTTAAGTTCAACCTACAATAGAGCTATTAAAAAACTGGACTTTAAAAAAACTAGCGGAGAAGCCACTTCTATCTCAAAAATAAAAGATGGGCAGACCTTTATGGGCAAAAACACCGAAACTGGTCCCAGGAACAGTTAAACTTAATTTTATGAAGTGCTGAGGAGATATTCGAAGTCTGTCTGGATAATAGTAGAAGCAGAGTGATTAGGACCAAAAATGAAGCTTATCACAATGACTCCTTCAAGACAAAAGCTAAATTTTCGGCTTCTGTATGTATCAACAACCCGGAAAATTACCTGATGCCGTCCATTGATTGAGTTTCGGTTGATTGGAGTTGACAGTAACTTTTTAGAAATTTAATCTCAAAGTTTTATACTCCACCACACGTTTTAAGCCTTTATTTTTATGTCAAACAATTTTGATATTCTAAAGGTTTTTTTGAGAACTTGCATTTTTAAAGTGTTTCTGCTGTCAAAGTATCATCTTCGTATTCCTCTTCCTTTTTATTTACCTCTTCTTTTTTCTTTTACCATTTATCTTCTTCTTTTTCAACCTCTTCCTTTTCCTTTTCCCCTTGTTCTTGCTCATCTTCTTCCTCTTTTGCTTCTTCTTACTGTTTCTTTTTTTCTTCCTCCTTCTCTTCGTTTTTTGCTCTTTCCTCTTCCTCTTCACCTTTCTCTTATCTTTTTCTTTTTCTTCCTCTTTATATTTACCTATGGTTCTACGGCCCTAGTAAGTCTTGACCTTCTGTAGACGATGTGTCTCCAACCACCCCGATCTTATTTTTGTAGTTTCTCTGCATCTTTCCGTATACTAACCTCCCATCGCCTTCTCAGTCTTTCTCTGCCACTATTAGCATTTGCCCCTTTATAATTTTTTTGGCACTAGCTCCCCTGACATTATTTAAACATGTCCTGCTCAACCAAACAGTTAAACTTATATCGTATTTTTCAGTGGCCATTTTTATTCACTGGTTTGTATATCTTTCTAATTACTCTTCGTTTAAACATCGCAAAAATCTTCTTGATTTTCTTAGTGAGCGTAAAAGTTTCGCCCTATACGTAAATATGGGCTATTACACATTTTAGGTTTGCATCTAAGGGTTGTGCGTAAGGAGTGGAATCCTCTACTACCTTTTAGGATCCTGTTTTGCATTTCTTGGGTGATTTTTTTACCAACCACCTTGATTTTCAAAAATGTAAATTATTCCACCACCCCGATGTTATCATTTCTAATGGTTAAAATCTTCCACAGTCTTAGGCCATTTTTCATCTCTATTGCTTTCATTTTGGTTAACTGATCTCCGGTCCAAAGCTTTTAGCCTTTTGTTGAAGCTCTTTATTGATTTCTCTTGGGTTGATTTAGGTTTATATTATGATTTGGGATTTGATTGAATTTAGAAGTCATCAGAGTATCCTACTACATGTAAGTTTTCTTACTTTCGGGTTTAGGTCGCGTATTTTTATTGGTTGTTGCCAACGTTTCGCTCGCCATTGCAGGGAGCATTCTCAAGGCGAAAAAGTCCGATGACTGAAGAAACGTTGGCAACAACCAATAAAAATACGCGACTTAAACCCGAAAGTAAGAAAACTTACATCGAACAACAATACGTTCCTGATAAAGTTAAATTTTAAAAAAATAATAAGAAAAAAGCAAATTTAGTTTTAAACATTTTTATAAAGATGATAGTTTTTGAAATTTTGCAAAATAACAAAAATCGTAACCAATAAAGCCCCAGTTCTGGTTGGTGAACTTCCGCCAAAAGTCACTGAAACCCAATTTTTATTAAAAGCTTAAATATGAATCTAAAGGCCGTTCAATTAAGCCATTTGTGCTGTTGAGAGGACACATACAGACAGGCTCGATTTAGAAAAAATTCGTGGTTACAATACCTCCTCTTAAAACATAAATGAAAGTTAAATGATAAGTTTAGCAGGTCTTTATGCATTACACAACTTGATATGATTACATGTTATATGGAGCATGTTGTCCCATTTTACAATTAATTGGCGTGTTCTATAATAAAGTCCAATGATTTGAGACAGACGCTTTAAAAGTGCTTCATGCTCCCTAAGTTGACGAATGTCGTTAATAACTTGTGTACCGGCACATTTTATATTCATTTACGAAGCAATACAAAGAAATCTTGGTCCAGGTTAAACTGCTACAAATATGGGGCGTATTAATGTTTTTGAGAGGATTAACTGCATTTACTCGTTTATGCTTTCCATATGGTTTTTAGTTATGTGTTAATTAGATCATGGTTGTCATCTGTGATAGTGAATCCCAGGTAGATAAGACGATTGACAAGGTCAGCCTTATTCTTATTTCCAAAAGTTAGTTTTGTTGGTTGTTAAGTTAAACACTGTAAAGAAAATAAGAGAGGATTTTCTGGTGAAAACATCATCAACCTCTTAATCTTTAGGACTACTTTAAGTTAAAAAATTAGAAACTTTAAAGTAAATGTATTACCGCATCAAACAATGTATTTATTACGGAAATCCTTAACGACACAAGAGGATATGGCATTACAGATTTAAAAAGTATCAGTACATGAAAATACGGGTTCTCCAAGAGACCCCAAACCACATACTGACTTTTAATCCACCGACAT
>JARJDX010071581.1:0-10534 GCA_030264735.1 Gymnusa sp. GC000175 | reverse complement strand
TATTAAACAGGTGAAATATACTTTAGAGGCTTCATTTGTTTCACAGCGCCACATGGCGAATGGATGATGTGTGTTCAATTGTTTCCAGATGGCAATTGCAAAAAATATGACTTATTTATCACTTGTTTCGCGGTCACTTTTGAAAATATTATTTTGCCGCTTCAATTGTTTCCTAGTAGAATATTTATTACTTTATCATAAAGATAAAGTATTGTAATCGTGCAAAAAAAAAGTTGAGATCATTTTTTTAAAAATCTACATTAAAAAAAAATTATGATAAAGTCAGGAGGTGACCACATTAGTTTTTTTTTAATTATTTTGCAGCAAATAATTGTAAAAAAAGTAACGAAAATTTTGGAGTAATATCTTTTATTACTTTTCAATTGTTTTTTATGGAAGAAAGCCTTATTTATCACTTGTTTCACTACTGAGACTTTGGAAAATATTATTTTACTGCTTCAATTGTTTCCTAGCGGCAAATTTTTTTCGCAGCGCGAAAATATTTTGGATTTTTTTTTTTTTTAGTTTCCTAGTGCCAGATTAAAAATTAAAACAATTAAGTATGTAAAACAATTTTCTATTGTTTCGCACCCCCAGTCCACCAAAAATTTTCAAATGTTTTAAAGCAAATCTTTTGAAAATTGGATAAAAATTATAACGTCACGGATTATGTTTGTAACTTTCCAATGAGCGCCCTCTATAGGTATTGCAGATAAATACATTCTCACAGATTACGGATTTATATTAAATATAAACCCCGGGCAATAAAAAAATGTTTCAGTCAGAGTTGTTTCTCATTTTCGTGTTTAAATGCTTCATCGTAAAAAAATTTGAAATATATTTTTGAAATTAATTAAGTTTATTGAAAATTTTGCAATAATTTAGCTTTGAAAAAAGTTTTTTTTTTCCTGCATTGTTCTTTATCATTTGACAAAAATTGTGTTTTTTTTTGCTGAGGGGGTTGTGAAAACAAAATCACATTCATCACGAATTATACACGGGAAAAACGGTCACGGTCCGTACGAAATGTCGAGACCATAAATAATAATAATGGTATCGGCAGCATTATAGTGCGCCCGGTCGGTAATTATAAAAAAAAATGTGAAATATAAATTACGCAACGCGGGGAAAGCGCGGGGCGGAAATGTTACGTCACAGGGTGGGGGTGCAATGGCGAACGGATGCGAGCACATATGTCGTGGATGGTTTCCGGTCACCTATGACCGTGAAACTTTAAACCTCCGTTCCCTAACACACACTTTCTATTTATTTTAGAAAAAAATTCCCTTAAATTCAATCCTAAATAAAGTATTAAAAAAAAAACAATTGAATGACGAATTATAGTTTTTGTTTGTTTTACGGCAGATTTAAGAATTAAACCACTTTAACATACATTTTTTTTGTTGACAAAGGGTTTATAACCTAAAAAGCTGTTATAACGTCGTCAATTGTTTTGTTTCTTAAAGTGGTTTTTAAAAAATATTTCAAAAAGTATTAAAAACGTAATAATTTATTTGCGATTTAAAATATTAGTTATATTTTAAAAATGGAAAACAAACACAATTTTCAAATTTTTTTTAGCAAAAGAACAATTGAAAATCGTCACGTATGTGCTTTCTGTTAACAATCATTAGGAAAAACTTCAATTTATTGTTCTACTACAAATAAATAAAAGAGATTTCAATTGTTTTTTTTTACTTAACTTCCGCGAAACTTTCATTTGTTTTACAGCGAAGTTAAAGCAAACAAAACAGCGAAGCAAACGAAGCTTTTATTTGTTTTGCGACTGCAAAATATTAATCTAGTAATCTACGGCCATTTTAAACAAAGCAACATCTGCAAGTTCGTTTGTTTTATGGCGAAATTTTTAGAGAGAAACATAATGGTAAAGAGTTTTCAGTTGTTTATAGGCAGCAATTGTTTAAAAGTAGCTATTAGCTATTACGATTGATGATACTTCCGTAGCGACAATTTTTTGTCAAGTAGAGACCTTAAAAGTTTTCATTTGTTTAACAACGCCTGATTTGAGAATTGAGTCAATGCAATATTCATTTGTTTTGTTGTCAATAGCTTTCTATTGTAAAAAAGCTTTTTTAGCTTCAATTGTTTTGTTTCATTAAATTTTTTTTTATTCGTTGCTAAAATTGCGATTTTTAAATTTATTTTATGAAGAATTTCAAAGATTTGATAAAATTTGGAAAGATTTTATTTTACCACTTCAATTGTTTCCTGGCGGTAATTTTAAGGGTTGTCAATTGTTTCACAGAGGTTGTTATAAAAATATAATTTTTCTAGTATTCGATTATAAATTAGAAAAACTAAAAATATGTAAGGAAAACCAAATTTGTTCAATTATTTCGCATCGTCAATTTTTAAAGCAAGCAACGTTTGAAAAAATAAGACTTTTCACTTGTTTCCAAGCTATAAATCTACAAAAAAGAAAAATCCAAGTATTTTGATCTTCCAATTTTCAATTATTTTTAATTTTTGTAGTTTCATTTGTAACTTATCGGTAAAATTGTAATAATAAGTTCTAAGAACAATCTAAAGAAAGTTTCAATTGTTTTGTTGCGTCAACTTTTTCAAAAAACAATGAGTTTCAATTACTTCTTGGTGTCAAAATTAAAGAGAAATAAGCTTTTATTGATTTTGACGCCAAGTAACTCTAATATTTCGTTTTTTAGTGTTCAGTTGTTTTTCTGCTAAACAAACGAATGTTTACAATTTAAAAATTATGCCGTTGTAAAACAAAAAATTGTAAAAATTTGGCGCAGGAAAACAAATGAAATTTTAAATGCGTTATTTTGACGCCATGAAACAAATGAACTCGAATATTATTTCCTCCAATACGTAAGAAGCGTCAAAAGGAAATTATGAGACGCGCGCGCGCTTGTCATTATGATATCTTTCTCTTTGTAATGATAAAAGGGTTGTCGATATGAATATCGCAGTTATCACAAACGTCCTCCGCCATTTGCGTTATTCATATTTTTTTTTCGTTAACATTTTAATTTCTTGTTCAGTGCGTTTATGGAAGATGCAGCGCGCGTTAAGTTTGGCAACATTTGACATTTGCGTCCCTGGATTGATTTTTTCGGCGACGTGCGTGCAGACAGGGGCACGTGGGGTGCAGAGGGGTGTCGCATGAGTCATCATTGCACTCGGATTCTTATCGATCCAACAGTGGTGCGTAGGTTAGTGAAGCCTGGTCGTACAACGAGCTTTGGAGCTTCCTTTTTCGCAAAAAAATAAATGCAACGAGATGCAATGAGAGCGGCAGCGCGCTGCCGCTGGACAAGTGGCCGCGATGAGTGGCAGATGCAATCGCTGCTGACAAACAATCTAAAGTAGCGGAGAGTTTAATTTAGGAAATAGATTGTTAAATCTAACAGAGTTGAACTTGCATCCGACTGGGTACTTCCTCTGTAAAAGTATTCTCATCGCGCGTTAAATTATATAATGTACTAGATTTAAAAATTGCCGCTGCGAAACAATTGACTACGCAGATACTAAAGATTCAACCCAAACACTGATTTATAGAACAATAAACATACTTACAAATAATTTAAAACACTCTAAGAAACAATTGAACATTCAAATATATGCAATGCTTCATTTTTCCGCAATAAAACAATTGAATTAAATTTTTATTTTTTGTTAGATCAAGCCTTTGCTAAAGGACTGAATTATATTTTTCTGTCTGAAAAATTTCAAAAATTGGTAAATAATCTGCCACATACGAATTTCAGCGCTCATTTGTTTCGAAGCGTCAAAATATTTTAGAAATCCAACGGGAGCTAAGAATGACCGTTAAAAATGAAAAATTTTGTTGGAAGTAATATTTGATAAATTTATCGACCTAACGAGGTCCTTTTGCCGTTTTAATTATGTGGGCCTTAGAACTTGCTACTCAATGACTCATAGAGTAAGAAGTTCCGGCAAAAGCACCTCGCTAGAGCCTTAGGTCTAGAAACTTGCTCTGGTATTTCCAAATCGACCTTTAATCCTATGCTAATTCGTCAAATGGTACACCAGTGCTCAAGGATCAAAAGGTTTTTTTAAACTTGGTGCTCTACCACTGAGCCACTGTACTTTTGAGCTTACATAAAATAAAAAGAAATTCACTTATAATTTCAGATGAGTCATTCTCGCCCCTCGTTGAATTTCCAATAAGACATTTTCATCTGTTTTGACATTCATTTGTTTTATGGCGGCAAATAAAAAAAAAACAATACAGTAGCTTATAGCAAAGAGATTTTAAACTTATTATTTTGGCTTTATAGCGACGTCAAAAAAATTTAAATTCCGGTTTAATTATAAAAATCCAAAATATGTAAACAATCAAACTGGCCAATTACTCTTCATTTATTTTTTAACGGTAAAAATTTAAAAAGTAGTAACCGGATTTTTTCTCTTTTGTTATATTTGCTATTTTCATTTGTTTTTCTGCGATACGTTTAAATTGTTTCCTAGCTGATGTGGTTCTTTGCCTTTACCCACTAACTAATTTGTGATATTCATTCATAATGGAAAAATAATATTTGTAGCAGTTGACTATTGATCGCTTGCAACTTCATTTGTTTCAACGCCGTATATTTTGATATCAAGAAGCATTTATTTGTTTCGCAACGGTTAGCTTACAAATATTTATAAGAGCATTCAATTGTTTCAAAGCAGCAAATTTAGAAATAGCATTCGATTGTTTTTTGACCATTTTCAACAGGCATTCCGTTTTTATTCCATAATATTTTGTAACTAGTTTCACATTTAAAAAATTCCTTTATTTTGTGGCAAAATATTTTTTTTTAATTCATATTAATGGATGTGGTTTTTTTGCCGTTATCCAACAACTGCTTTGCGGTATTCATTTTTAATGGACAAATAATATCTGGTTACTTTTGACCGTTTAGAAAATCTTTTGTTTCAGAGAGGTAAAATCGTGTAGCACCGTTGAGTGAAGGAATATTTATTCTTCACTTAACGGTAGCACCCATGTATTCGCGACAGTAAGCTTTCAAATCTAGGAGTATGCGATTGTTTCGAAGCGGTATAAATTTAGAAAATTCAGTAGCATTTGGCTGTTTTATATTTAATCGTTTACAAATTCACTTGTTTCAATGCGGTAAACCCAAGCAGCAGCCACGTGTTTCGCGCTTTCGCGGTAAGCTTTCAATCCTCGAAACATTCAATCGTCCAAAGCGGTAAATTTAGAAGTTTGAACATTTTACGTTAAAAAAATTTGAAAATGTATCATTCCTGAAATATTTTTCCGTTCAAATTTTCTATAACCTAAATTTTAAAAAATCGTTTTGTCATTACAAACATTCTTTTGTTTCTCAACCTAAATTCTTTACGGAACAAATACGTTTCATTTATTTCTCAGCGTAAATTTTTTAACGAACAAACGTTTCACTTGTTTCCCAGCGTAATTCCTTAACCTCTAACGGCTGAAACATTTTTTATTTTCACGAATGATTTCTTAAGCAGTGATACAATATTTTTAACCTGGAAACTTAAGGTTCTTACCTGAGACAATTTTGAACCTTCAATTGTTCAGAAGCGGTAAATTTTAAAAATCCAGTAGCTGTTACGCGTCAAATTGTTCTCAAGCGGCAAGCTTTAAAAAGCGTAAGATTTATGTAGTGAAGGTCAATTGTTTCGCCCAATATTTCTTGCATCT
This sequence comes from Gymnusa sp. GC000175, assembly GCA_030264735.1. NCBI lineage: Eukaryota > Metazoa > Arthropoda > Insecta > Coleoptera > Staphylinidae > Gymnusa > Gymnusa sp. GC000175. The sequence goes on along the minus strand of JARJDX010071581.1, from coordinate 4,854 downwards.
GTTTCGATGTTCATTTGTTTAGTAAAAATATTAAATGTAATCGTTTAGTAACAAAAATATTAAAATATGAGATTCATTTGTTCCATAGCGAAAATATTAAAACAATTTAGAATTTAGACTTTCGCGACTGAGGTCGATGTAAGTTTTCTTACTTTCGGGTTTAGGACTTTTCCGCCTTGAGAATGCTCCCCGCAATGGCGAGCGAAGCGTTGGCAACAACCAATAAAAATACGCGACTTAAACCCGAAAGTAAGAAAACAAAACAATTGTTTCAAAATACTTTAAAAAGTTATGATTTGTGAAGGTTTTAGTTTTATTAAATCTGGTAGAATTCAATTGTTTTAAAGAGGAAAATATTAACTTTTCTTTAAATTTGTAAAAATTTTAACCTTATTAAATTTAAATTTTAGAAATTTGTTTATTACAGAGAAGTGATTCATAATCCAGTATTATTCAATTGTTTTTAAGCGGAATCTTTTCGCAACATATCTACCTACATTTTTAAATTTCAAAGCATTCAATTGTTTTATAGAGTTAGCAACCAGTACCGCAGTGGTATTCAGATATTTTGAAGCTTTATATTTTAAAATCCAGAAACATTTAATTTAAGATTCCCCCTTTTCCCCTTGTGGGTGGAAAAGGGGGCAACTTTCAAATTTTAAATAGAATCCCCCACTTTTTAATTCAGATTTAGATTATACGGTAAAAAATACATGTTTTTACTTGAAACACTTTTTTGCACCATATTTGGTGACGCTGTAATCGCAAAAAAAAAGTACCACAAGATTTGTTTTTTCTACGATTACAGCGCCACCTACAATGATTACCAAAAAATCTCACTAGTAAAATTTTTGTTTTTTTTCCCACACAATCTCAATCTGCATTACAAAAAAATAAAGGTTTTCACTTTAAAATATAAAGCTTCCTCATTGGGGAGGGGTGGGGGTCATTTTAAATTTCCAACAGAGGATTCCTTCTTTTTAATGGCAGATTCATATTGTGCGAAAAAAAGCATAAATTTTACTAGTAACAAATTTTTATAATCATGGCAGGTGGCGCTGTAATCGCGGAAAAAAACGAATCTTCACTTAAATATAAAGTTTCCCCCTTGGGGAGAGGTGGGGGGTTACTTTAAATTTCCAACAGAGAATTCCTATTTTCAATTGCAGATTCAGATTGTGCGAAAAAATACATAAATTTTACTAGTAACAATTTTTTATAATCATTGCAGGTGGCGCTGTAATTGCAGAAAAAACGAATCTTGCGATATCGGCGCCACATAATTTGATAAATATAAAGGTTCAAATAAACGTTATGTATTTTTTACCGTAGAACCTGTATCTACAATAAAAACTGAGGTTCCCATTTAAAATTTTATAGTCCACCTACAAGTGGGATGCTCTACTGTGGCATAATTAAATGATTTTTTTTTTAAATATTGAACACGTGTTTTTTAATTAGAAGTATAATCGTTGATTGAATTATATAATAGTTCAATCAACGGTATAATTATCAAGATATTTGACCGTTTCCAGACTTTTGGTCCACCCTGTATATTATAAAATTTAATATTCGACCGAAAATATTTAAAAATATCAATTGTTTCAAAGCTTTAAAGGTATCTTTTGAAGTTAAAATATAAATAATAATAATCATTATTTATTTAGAGTTTAGAGCATTTATTAATTGTTTTACTGCAATATTCCCCTTTAAATAATATGATCGTCAATGGTTTTACCAATATTTGGTAGGATACTTTTTAAATAAATTTTAAACGTTCATTTGCAGATGCAAAAAATTATATTGAAGTTTTTAAAAATTCCATTGCAAGTTTAAAAATCTAAAAACATTCAATTGTTTCACAGCGATGATTCATAAAAAATCTAATATTATTTATGATAATTATGAAGACATAAAGAGGAAAGCTGCCAATGATTGCTGTGTCAAACCAGTCTATGAACTGAAAACTAGAGGAGGAATAGTAAATAGTATTCAATTGTTTTGCAGCGTCAAGCTTTAAAAAGCTTATGATTTATGAAGAGAAATCTGCTCGATTATCATTTTTTTGCTACAATGACTTTTCGGAAATGTTTAGAAGTTTTTCTAATAAAAATATGATCGCAATACGTTATTTATTATTAATGTTTTGCAACGACAGATGTGTTCGGCACGCGCTAGAAAATTCTTTATCTGTGTCAATTGTGTTATTTCATCTGCCACAACGGACAGTGCCCGTCAATACAGACACCTTTATACCTGACTCAATCAGGCCCATTCATTCTTCACAAGATAAATATCGCGACGATTGTGACAAAATCTAATCCAAGATACACCTGGATTCAAATTTTTTTTTTATTATCCAATAAGTCGGAAGAAAATTAAAAATAAAAACAAAATGAAAATAAAGAGAAAAAATTGGCGACAATTTTTTTTTTGGATTTTATAAAATGTTGCATTTGTCATCAATGTTTTTTGTAAAAAAAAAACAGAGCTGATGAGTCATAAGAAAATTAAAAATAAAATTAAAATAAAGAAAAAATTTATGGCAAATTTTTAGGATTTTACTTTCATTTACAAAACAAATTAAAGTATAGTAATCGCGACAATTTTTAAAATCGAGATTTTTACGGAAATATTCGTTTTCGACCTCCCTCATTCAGAAAAAGTTGATTTCTAAGTGGTGTCTGTCTGTGTGTCTGTGTCCTCTCTACAGCCCAGACGGATAAACTCATTGTCCTGAAAATTCATATTTATGCTTTTAACAAAATTTGGGAGGTCCCAGTGATTTTTGGCTAAAATCCAAAAATAGGAAGTGGTAGTTTATTGGTGAGGTTAGGTTATTTCAAAATTTATTGAGTTTATGAAAATAACATAAGAGTACAAAAGTGTGTAAAAATAAATTTTACACAAATTTTGTTCCTATCATTTTTTCAAATTAGTAAATGAAAGCCGTGTGGTGACCACACCTCCATTTTTTTTTTAAATTTTGCGCTCTTCATTAATTCTGATTTTTACTTGTTGGTTTGTAAAAAAATGAGCTTTTCTTGTTTTTTTCTGTAGAATATTTTAGAAAAAAAATGGAGTGCCGGCCACTCGACTTTCCCGTAAGGGACAAAAAACTTCACCCGATAAAAAATTGTCTTAGATAAAAGGTCTTGCAATTACATTTCGCAGGAACTTAATTTATATAAAATTTTATAAAATATTTATTCTCTGGGAAATAGATGCAAAAAACTGAAAAATGAGACAAGTAAAATCCCACTTCCGGTTGACCGATTTTATCCATAAACCATATAGTTCCCCGTCCAACAAAAAGGATCCTAAATATAAGTTTTTATGTTGTTGAGATTATTTGTTTAGCCTGACACAAGAAAATGGCACATACACACAGACATCATGTCAAAAATGATCAATTCTTGTCGGACTTTAAATTCTGATTAAATCTCCAATATTTTTTCGCACGATTACCATACTTTCTCTTTTTGGGAAAGTAAAAATGTTTTCGACTTTCATGAAACTATTACCAACTGAATGAAGATTAGTTAAGTTGTAAAGTTTCAAGTTGGTAACAATTATTTATGAATTATAGTTATAAAGTTGGTCAGGTTACTGATTTAAAGTTAGTAGTATTTCTTTATCATGTTGGCAATGCAGAGTTGGACTATTGTGATATAAAATTGACAATATGGAGTTAAAAATATATCGATCATAAAGTTACCTACTTATAAAATTATATATAACCAGTTATAGTATATACATAACAGTTATAAAGTTGGCAACGATCCCTTACGCCTTACGTAGTGAAGGTAGTGAAGATAGTAAGGCATTCCAACCTCCTGATAAATAGGGGTGCCAACAGCCTCCATCTTTAAAAAGTTTGACAGTAGGTCATAAAAAATTTGATGATATTGCGTTTGTATGGATAATCTGACTTTTTTATTTGTTTAGAAATCGAATTTTATCTAAAATTTTTATTTTATCCAAATATTTTACATACCTACATTAAAACATTCAATGCACAGTTTTGACAGACGACTTTCATGCCAACAGCCACCATATTGGTCACGTGGTTTACTTGGAACGCCTTGTTATGTAAACTTGAAGTTGACAAAATTTTCTTATTAAGTTAACAACATATTCTGAGGTTGATAAGAGGGCATTCCAACCTCCTGTCAAATTGGGATGGCTACAGCCTCCATCATGAAGGCAAAACACACTTTTGAAGTTAAAATGTAGTGAGGTAAGTAAAACGTGCATTTAAATATAATGTTGTTTACAAGCTCTAGTTAGGTGACAAACATGAAGTAGACTCCAAAGTCACCGGCAACCAACTTGGCCGGATTCAGTTAATTTTTTGACGTTTCGAAGTACTTTGAATACGAGTATATGAAAAATGCCGACTAACGACTACCGGTTGTGTGCATTATCGTTCTTCACGTGGATTTGTTTACGCGCGCTCCGTGTTAAAAATGAATGTAGTTACCGATTTGCATCTATAATCGTACAGCTGTCTTTCGGTCCTTTTTTGTGGATGGGTGTAACCCACGCCCAAATTCCCAAATTTCGCAACCATTCACAAATATTTAGAAAAGTTTTGTTAACATATTAACTTGTTTGTCCAATTTCTTAGCAGTTGCGCGAACTCTTTCGTTCTTCATAGTTCTTAAAATGTCTTTTATTTTTCTCTTCGGTAATTTTTATTTCGAGACTGTAAACTAGGAAGTTCGTCAAAAACCTAAAAATGAAATTACCAACAGAACAAACAAAAATTAATAGGCATAAACAAATGGTAAACGCATTTTTAGAATGATCTAGCAGACGACGGACAAGAATATCGCAATCCATCACCACCAC
>JARJDX010071571.1:0-12105 GCA_030264735.1 Gymnusa sp. GC000175 | reverse complement strand
TCAAATGCAAAATAGAAGTAGAAGGAGCACCACTCATAAAACTGATTTCATTTCGTTTCAATACCCGCTACCTGAAGAAGAAAATAAAAAAGAGATTTATCAAATAGTAAATCTTATGCTATGTGTTTCCTATATTAATGTACTGCATGGAAGCATGGACATTCAATCAACAACGCACAAAGAAACTTCAGGCTTTCGAAATGTGGATCTATAAAAGAATTCTAAAAATATCATGGACTCAGAAAATTACAAATGAGGAAGTTCTGAGAAGAATGGGCCATGATCTTAAAGTGATTCATACAATTAAATGTAGGAAGCTAGAATATCTGGGACATACAATGCAACTCGTAATGCAGGGAAAAATCGCAGGCAGCAGAAGTGTGGGTCGGCGCCGGATTTCCTGGTTGAAAAATATTAGAGACTGGTTTTGTTGTACTTAGCGGGAGCCTTTAAGAGGGGAAGTATCCAGAGTCAGAGTAGCCTTGTTGATTGCTAACTTTCGAGTAGGAGACGGCACATAAAGAGGAGAAGAAATCTTAAGGTTGCCAGGCGAGAAATTCACCGAATCTGAACATGTGATGAATTAAAATATGCGGAAACGAACTCACCCAATGGATGCGTTCAATCCTGATAAATTACAAAAATTACAAATTATAAAAAACGATACCTATCTAATCTATATAATGGTAAAACTATCAAAAAGATACAGTATCCAAATCTTTGAGTCCAGCTTCAGATAATGCAATTGAAATTTTTTTGAAAATACTACGGCCGCTATATAATGTAAGAAGACGAAGTTTTTTTATTATTATGGGAGAGAAATTATGAATTAGATGCAAGAAACGATGGTGGTAATCGCAAACAAAACGAAAATCTATATTGCATAAGAACCTTCCACCAAAAACCGCCAAAAAAGAGATAAACGTGTGTAACCCCGGATTAAACTGTAAAAATGAAATCGACTTTACAAAGGTTTTTCGTTATTTTGAATTTAGTTTCAAATTTGCAGCTGCCATTCATTGACATTTAGGTGGTAAAAATTATAAGGTTAACGAAAATGGAACGATATACACTTGATCACAAAGAGTAAAATTCATACTACAATAGAAATTCATCTCCAGTAACGAAGAACTGGAACAAAACAGAGACAAATATCAAGAAACGCTTTCCACTAAACTAATACATTTTCAAAATTTGGTTAATCTAGATCAGTGACAATATAACAAAATATATATGGACAATTAGCAGGGGCAAGATGTCCAAAACTGCCCAAATTTTATTTTTTATGGCTAAGAAAACCTTCTCTAGTCCAAAGTTAGATGAGAAATCATGTAACTTCAGTGGTTCGGAATTCACGCTAAACTGTAGGTCCACCTGCAATGTAAGTTGCCAGCATTACAGGCAGAGAAGAAGGCTATGCGCCAAGAGTGGCGTCCTAAGCTGACGACGACCACAAAAACATGCTTAACAGAGAAAATATGAGTGAAATGTTCTCCACTCGACTTTCCCGAAATGAAAAAACAGTTAATCCATTAAAAAAATGTCTTAGATGGAGCCTCTACGCAGTTTCGCCACCGAGTTTGATTTGCAAACAGAGCTATAATTTCGGTCGGTAATTTTTTATCTTCTTCGTTTAGTATTACAGCCCAGGTGGCCTTTGGCTTCCTTAACGATACTCTTCCACTCGATTTTCGATTTAATCTTTTAGTTTGCTACACGATTTTCAGTAGCACCCTGCCAGTTTCTAATTTTCAGCGTTTCCATGTCATCTTTAAACCTATCCATTCATTTACTGCTTGAACTACCTTTTTCTCTTGTTAAAGTTGTGTTTGCACAACAGTGTCTTTGGACGCTCTTTTTAGACATTCGTATCATGAAACCTGATTATTTGTGCCTTTATATATCGTACGACCGCATTTTATAAGATCTTAAAGTTCAAAATTCCTCCTAGTTTTTACATTTTCTTCTTCTTTTAATACAGGGCCGAATATTTTTCGGAGTATTTTTCTTCCAAAGCGCATTTTTGTTCGCATTCACTTGATTTCAAGATTTAGTTAATTGTGTACCTGGTTTTACGTTCAAATAGAAGAATGGATTCGAAATTTGAGTTAAAGTTACAGAGTTTGATGCTTCTGGTATTAGATTTCAAGATGTTCATAACCATACCAAATAAAAGTATTTATCTTTCTATGTCGATTGTTGCACCTCCATCTTTCGATAGAATTGATCCTAGATATTGGATTTTTTCCACATCCTACCTCTTCGTCCTGGATTCGTAGATTAGTTAATATTTTTCCCTATGAGCATTAGTTTTGTCTCAGTATGTTAATTTTTAACCCAATCTTATCAGCTTTGATGAATTGAAAACTGTTAAGTTACGCACAAACATATCAGTGCTAAACAAGATACAGTCTGAACAACGACTCTCTAGTACGGTCTACAGTCGAATCCTAAAATTCTTTGGGCATGTTACAAGAGGAAACAGTATACAGAAGCTAATCGTCCAGGGTAAACCAGATGGCAAGCAAAGAAGAGGAAGATCTCCGACTTGATGGATCGATACAATCCAAAAACTACTGCACACAACATCGACACCGCAGTACAAAATACAGAAAACTGCAGTAGATGGCGCAACAGCGTAAGAAGTGTAATTGATATCCTGGAGGACGACTAAACTAAAGCAAAAGAGGAGAATTTCATAATGTCACCACACGCCTGCCTAGATGTTGGACTACGAAGAAGAGAAGTTTTGTTGTAGATGTAAGTAAGCATGCAGAGGTCGTAAACGTATTTTTCTGCATGATATTGTCTAGACTCTAGAACAATGTTAAACAGGAGCAGGAAGAGGAAGCAACCCTGTTTGATTCCTGCATTAATCTTGAAGCCTTTACTTCACTTTACTTCAAGCTCACTGGTTTATGTGCAAAACACTAGAATTTGAGTCACGATACAACCTCCCCCCACCAACTGTAAAAGCTAAGGAGTACTTCTGGCTTGCAGCATTTGCGAGACTGCGTTGTGTTTAACCTTATCAAAGGCTTTCCGAAAGTCCACAAATGCCAAGATAAGTTATTTTCGACTGTTCAAGTATTATACCTACGAGGTTGACCTGGTCGACGAATGATCTTCGCGTCGAAATCCAGCTTATCCAAGACTTAAAATAGGATTAAAAGTGCAATTACTCTCTAGTTCTTGCACTTCTTTAGGTCACGTTTCGTTCATAGCATAACACTAAGCCCATTCTTTCATACAACCAGCTTACACACTTACTGCATCAGTGGCTGCAGAGATGTTAGGCTTCCATCAGTCATTCTTGCTCCTGATTACATGGCTTTTTGTAAGAGGCTATTTTTATCAGATCTTAAGCTTCTATAGAGTTCAACTGAATTCTGACATCTATTAGTTTCTTTTGCTTGCTTTTACCTGTATGTTAAGTGTTTTAAATTGTTTCTTCTTGCAAATTTTTTGTTTCGGATTTTAGCTTGGTTCGGTCTTCCACTAATGCCCAAGTTTTATCTAAAGTACATCCCTTTTTTCAGATTTTCTTTTACCAATAATTGTTTCACCTACATCTACCAAAAGTAAGTTATATGATTCCCACCACTGTGAGAAGTCTGGTGTTACTGGAATGGTATCATCAATGGTATCTCTAAATTTTTTTAGACAAGAAAGTGTTGACTTTATTTGCGGCTACTTTGATTTGTATAGTGGTAGACTGATGATGATTGGTTTTTATACGTACGCCTCACTTGCATCTCACATCCAGAAGATATCCAGTAGATATGGTGATATGATCCATTAGTTTTTTAAGTGCGCCTGTCATACCCAGGACTTTTTTTCGAATTATATGTTTAAAGTATGTAGGTGATTGGCCTTCAGTACCTGATTTGACTTTTATGCTTTCCGGCAGTACATGATTTTATATTCTTGGTTTTTCTTCTAATAGTAATGGTGTTGCCGCTTTCTGACATGGAATTATATTTTCTTGATGCCTAATCTAACGGTTATACCGCCGTGACTTGGTGAATGCAGTTTAGTGTCACACCCAGGACTAACTGTCTAATATACACTCTGTGAGAGGGATTAACAGTTTGGAAGCACAAGTAAAACGTGTCCCAAAAAAATGTTATAGGACTAAAACTGTGAAACTGTAGCACAAAGAGAAATCTGTGAGTGTTTATAAAATTTTTGTCGAAAAAAAAATGTTACACCAAGTGAGATTTTGAGAAGACTTAGAGCTCAATCGACCCTTTTGAAGACCCGAGCTTACAAATAACAAAAAGTTTTTAAGACTACAAACTAAAAAAAAAGCTATCAATGATGATTAAGGACCAGATTGACTGAAAAAAATGGAATGTACGTGACCTTATCGACAATGACCAATGATCGAATATAAGTGAAATTGCTTCTTTGAAGATGTTCAAATGGATATCTCTCAAAGGCTTCGACCCGTTGCCAACTAGAAAATTTCTGGTCACCATGATCTTTTTTTTAAAGAAGTAGTCTTAAATGATTTTCTCTGCTAAAGAAGGCTAAAGATGCGTTCTTTAAAATAAAAAATGTACTTTTTGGTCGAAGTATTAGCAACAAACTAAAGATTAGACTGGAAAAGTTTCCCAGTACTGCTATATGGATTCAACGGTTGGACATTGACCGATACACTACTAAAGAAACTTGTAGCCTTCGAAATGTGGGTGTACCGGAGAATACTTCGCATTAGCTGGGTCGGCAGGTTCCGAAATGAAGAATTCTTGCTGCGCATGGGCAAGGATACAAAAATAATGAAAACAGTTAAGATAAGTAAACTGGAATACTTTGCTCATGTGATGCGACATTTATAAAGATACGGAATTCTTCACCTTATAATACAAGGCAAAATAGTAGGAAGATGAGGGCCAGGCCGAAAAAAAACATTCTGGCTAAAGAACATCCGAGATTAGTTCCATAAGGCCACCACATCCCTATTTCGAGCGGCAGTCAATAAAGTTATAATAGTTATAATGGTAGCCAACGTTCGGTAACGAACACGGTACTCGAAGAAGAAGAAAGAAAAACAGTAAATCCGGCAATAAGGCTACTTATTGTATCAAAATAGTGGCGTCCGCGTTTCGCAACCGCATGGCACGAGGCAGTTACAAAAATGAAAATTTTGCGTAAGCATGTATAAACGACCTAAATTTTCATTTCAACAAACTGAAAGATTAAATCTGCGAACAAATATTTAATTCATAACATTTTTAAAACTACGTAAATTTAATTAGGTCGCGGTTACAAAGTACTCCATTAGAACTTTAAATTTTATTACATCCTTAAAACTAATAAATTTTCCAAACGATAACATAAACAGCTGTACACATTAAATATATAAATTTGTTGAACATGTAACCTAATAATTTAAATGGTGCATATCTAATTAAAATTTTAATTGAGTTTATTTGTTTCGGGATCAGTGTTTCAATCTGGCACATTAATAACTATAACAACATGAAGCTTTGGGATCTGTGATAATAAATTTTCAGGAACGGAAAATTTGTTATGGTCCGACACGCAAAAATTTATTTATTAACTCAACCTTATTCGACCCAAAGTATCTCCAATTTCAGTTTTAATCCAAATTTATACAACCCTCCTACACGCACTTAATTGATATTAAACGAATACAGCGGAAACAGTTTAAATCAATCTTTGATTAAGCCTAAACACATAAAATTCTCTTTAATTAAATTATTTTACAATATTTGTATTGTAGCCTATTTTTGAAATAAATATTGGTATCGTAGCCTACTTAGAGATGATAAAAATTAATTTGCATAAAATTTTTGAAATAATTGTAATTTATATGTACAGTCGAACTCGGTTATAACGAAGTGTTTTGTTTGGTATAATCTTGATCTAAAATGAAAATGTACAGTAAAATGTGTTAGTAGCTACAGGTTGGAAGGTGTTTTTCAACCCAAAACACAACCACAACTGCAAACAGTACATCCTGCTTTATAACCAACGAGGCTCTGCTGACCGCGCAACTACCGATATAAGAAGTACACACTTGTTGGTCAATGGCTTTGGATGGATGAATCGGCAACTGTAAGGGCACTCTTTTGCCCTAGGTTTAAGGACCTAAAAGAGGAAAAACTAATTAGAAGGTCAACGATATAAGAATGTGGAAAACTAGGAGAAACTACTTCTAGTTCAAGTTTAATAAATATCAGGAAGACACTTCTAAGAGCTTTATTTTTATTTTCATTGAGGTTTACTCGGAAACAGAAGCGCGGACATGAGAAGGATATATGCTATTTAGTGCAGAGGTTGACCAAATTAAGATACCAGCAGGGTTGTCAACATCTGAAACGAATAGGAGCCAGAATAAGGAAAACGACTGGTGCTGTAACTAATAATTCGTTGCGGTGTTCGCAATAACAGAGTTCGACTGTATTTGTAAAACTATAGCCTAGTTATATATTTTAGTTATTATAGAATTTTTTTATTTTTTTTAGTTATTATAGAAAATTATATCAAACATAAAACTTTTTGTAAAACTTTTTTTGCAATAAAAATAGAACCAGCATGTGAACGAAAATAAATGCATGTATCAAAAGTTAAAATTAAGATTAAAAGAAGTAAATAGATCCTTTCATCCTTTTACAATAATAAACAAAAAACTACTTAATGCTCAGCATGTTATAAGGTCGTAGTTATCTATAGGGGAAATTAAAAAAAAAAAGAATTGTTTGAAGTTTGAAATAAAAAAAAGCTCATTTGTTGTTGTTAATTGTAACGAGTGTATAAATTGTAAAGAAAAACCTCAATGAGAATAAAAATAAAGCTCTTAGAAGTGTCTTCCTGATATTCATTAAACTTGCACTGGAATATCATAAAGAAGCTCGAGGAATTAATTAAAAACCTCCTTGTTTACAAGTAACTTCGTACTTCTTCATTTATATTCTGAATTTCCATCGCGCGTACATTTTTTCAAGATAATTTTTCTAACGTTGCCAGAAAAAAAAAACAAATAAAAAACGCTTAACGTATACAATTAAATAATAAGACGTGATTTCTTCTCCTCCAGCAGCAATTATGCTTAATAACGCTTTTCATATAAATTAGTTATATTATTTATTTTGGGAATCGTAGCGCCACGAGAACAAATTATTTCAATTTAGGAAATTGCTGCTTTTTAATCAAGCAAATCTAAAGAATGGGAATAAATAATGCGGTTGTCGAGTGGCTAAGTGGAATATTCGAGGCTCCCAGGGGATTCCAGACACACACACCCCTTTCAGGAAAGTCCGGGAAAATTAATGTTCTTAGCTACGTTTAAGGGTTAAAATTAGTGGCAGCTTTGATAGTTTCAGAACAATTGAAATCAATTTAATGAATTGAAAACTCCTTCGCGCTTCAAGCTACAAAATATTTACCCATGTCTTCAACTAACAAGAAAATTATATCATAATATCATGACTAATAATTAAATCATATAGGTTTCATTAAGTTTTGCTCTAAATGAGATTTTTATCGTTTGATATGCATATTTTTTGCAAATTTAAATGAGAACGGAAATCATACATGAATTGAATGAAACAACTTGTGTTCGGGATTTTATTCATAATTCATGAACTATCAAAAACACGATATTGCAAATATACAATTGGAATTTGAAACAATGTAATAATTGGAATTAAACATCGAATGTGTATGTGCATTTGAAAACTTTACGAAGAATAAACAAAATTATGAACAATAAAATCTAAATTATTACAACTAGTGAAGTATTAATCTATAGGTAATAAATTAGCAATTTATGTTAATCGCTATGAATTTTTGAATATATAGTGTTATAGGGGTGGTTATAGCTTAGTTGGGCCGTGCGTTGCCTACTAAGCAGAAAGTATAGGGTTCAAATCTTGAAATCAACCTCTTCGGAAAGCAATTAAAAACTATCGAGGTTACATACCGCTGGAAAATACTATAGTGGTAAGGAACCCACATTAAACGTTTTGTGTTGTTGTTTTCATAAAATAGCAAACTAAACGCACAACACAAAATAAAGTGTGGAAGTAGCCTACACCTGAAAACGAGTATTGATACTTTAAGCAGAAGAATTGCTTATACAATATTTATTTTGTAATTAATCACGCAGCAGGGGGAATAAACAGTAAGCAAAATTGAAGCCAAAGTCGTTACTCGTTATTTTATCTACAAATAAGCTTAAAACAAAAGTTTAGGGCCAAATTATTTGCTACAATTTTACACTAATTTCTTTTTCTGAGACTTTGTACTTTGTTCTATACTCCAAACTCAGACTATTCAGAGCTTAACGTAGACGGTCGAAAGATAATTTATAATATGTGCCAACAAAAATGGGAGATTTTTTGAATGGCACACTGACTGGAAAACATCGGTGATAATACCACTACATAAAAAGGGCTCTACAAGTGACTGTAATAACCATCGTCTCATTGCCCACATATTAGCAAGATACTTCTTGCATCCGAATAAACTATAGCTTCGTAAAAGGCCGCGGCACTTGTGAGCAAATTCTCAACGTCATGCAGCTAATCGAAAAATCGTGTGAATTACACACAAGCTTTTAAAACGTCATCTGGTCGAAGCTCTGGTCAGTGTTAAGCCCGATGTGCGAGCCACTTCATCTTGTAGAACTATTGCGTCGGTTATACGTGAACAGCAAAGCAGTAGCCAAAGTTAATGGGATTCTGGCAGAGGAATATGTGACCAAAAATGTGGTTTTATTTCCGTCTCTGTTTAATGTCTATACAGAACATGCCAGGCAACGTGTGTTAGACGGATGGGAAGGAGGCGCCAATATAGGTGGGCAAAAATTTCTAATTTACTTTTTACCGATGAGACTATTTTAGTAGCTGCTAGCGCATCAGAGCTAGAAGAACTAATGCAAAAGCGTAAAAAGATTAGTAATGACTAACGACTGGTCATCAACTGTAGGAAAACAAAAGTTATAATAGTGGATAGAGAAAATAACAACTGCTCAACGATTAAATAAATTGCCTTATGTGAGGTTATAACGAACATGGTTTATTTGGGATCTCTTATCAGCAACACTGAAAGCTCTAAACCCGAAATTCGACGCAGAATACAGTTAGCCAAGGCAGTCTTGAGCCAGTAACAAAAATATGGCCCGGCCGTGAAGTACACCAAAAACTAATAGTCCGGTTGATGAACACCCTAGCCTTTCCAGTATACCTGTATGCGGTCGAAACCTGGACCATTCAGGAAAGCAATCGTTGCCGTATTGATGCTTTTGAGTTGTGCTGTTGGAGGCGAATGCTGAGAATGCCATGGACAGCTCGCCGTACTAATGTGTCAAAACTGGAAGAAATTGTACCAGATCGCCGTCTCTATGAAACGGCAAATCTGTGCATTCTTCGTTTTTTTCGGCCACATTACCAGAAGAACGGATTACCAGAAAAACGGTTTTGCTTGCACCATAGTGCGAGCAAAACCTGAGGGGAAAGGGCGCAGAGGTAGGTCCCCACAACGTTGGATAGATATCACTGCAAAAATATTTCGAGAATTTCTGCAATCAGCATTGCGAGTTGCGGAAGATGGGGGGAACAGTGGAAAAACCTCATTAAGAAGAGGGTCAGTGATCACAACACGTCTGATATGATGTCATGATAAAGAAGAATGCTACTATACGAACTAATCATTTAAACTCATTTTAATCCAAGTACATGCCTCCACCGCAGACGAACCAAACGATTAGATAGAAACCTTCAACGAGTAAATATCAAAGAATATACAATAAATCAAATCACGAGAAATACCAATACTGCCAGAAAACTTCAACGCAAAGATTGACAAAAAAAAAACGTAAACACGTAGGCAAATACGGCTTTGGAACAAAAAATAAAAAATCAGTTAGAACAATTTAACAAACAAAAGAACTTTAATAAAACGAACATTACCGCAGAAAAATCATGACTAAATCATAGGAAATCAGATTAACTGTAAAGCACGTACAACTATAACCTGGTGCTGATATTTTATCAGATTATAACAGCAAAAATCTTTTTAATAAATAAAGCAGGAATTAAAAATGAGAATAAACAAAAATCTGAACACTTCGAAGACCTAACCTTGCAACAACAAACAGAAATTGGGAAACTCTAAAGCACATGATAATAGATCCAACCATTCAGTACTCATAAATCAACTCCACAAATCAAAAAATCATAAGATGACTTCATAGATACTGAAACTAATGATCAAACGCCGAAATAAAAGCTCAAGAAACGTACAAAACTAAATGAGAAGAGATGTGGAAATTACAACTAAAACACGACATCTTCAAAAGTCATAAAAAGTTAAAGAACACGCTGCAAAACAAAAACAAAACAACCAGACGAAGATGGTAAAATGATAACAAAAATCAAAGAAAAAAATAATTTCTGTGGAATACATATATCGAATAATTAGTCAAAGATAAAAGACACAAAATCATCACAGAAGAACATCAGTTAAGAAAAAAATGCCTCGGTGGTTGTTTTGAGCTCTTTTGTGTACTGTAATGATGCCTACTACCATTCAGCTGTCTGCTGGCATCACTTATTTTTGCCTTATCAGATTATGTATGAGCGCTGACAAGACTTCCTGAGATGACGCTTTTTGGATCGTCAACCTTCAAAAGAAGACGGCGGCCTAGGAAGAAGATTATTAAGAGAATTGATAGCCTTGGGCACCTCGAAACAAATGGTCCTTAAGCAGGTGATTTGGTGCCTCAACTAACTCGTGCGTATTTACTCTCACTGGTGGACCATCTTAAAATGTTTCACCTATTTCACCAGGGTGCGACTCATCAAATTGCTTTCCAACTTTTTGCACATGGTCGTTCTTTCTCGAAGGCATTGCTTTTTATTTTTGATGCTTGAGTACATCCCCCTTACATCCCTTGATTACATACACTTCCCAAAACTGCAAACCTTTTTTTTTCTAGCAAAGCATTTTTTTTCGGCAAGTTAACTTTGCTTCACGACTTGCATTGCGAAAGTGTTATCAGAAGCTTCTAATTTCTCCATACGGAATCTTATTGCGTGCTTCGTTTTTCATCGTCAGTGCAACTAAATATTCTTTATAGAACCATCCGATATTTAGATGTAGTTTCCTGTAATTAACGCAGTCCTGAAAGTTTTTTGCCATGCAGCTGGTTTGCATAGAATCTATTTTGTTTGACGCCGTTTTTGAGTTTACAGATCTTCCACCTGGATTTTGCGCACACTAATAGGTTAAATGGGGTCAGTGTGAGGTAAGTTCTGTTGCGCACACTATGAGTTTTTGTCTGCACCTTTGCAAGTGTGTACATTTAAAATGTCTGTTGCTTGACTTGAGTCAATAGAAATGTGGTCTACCTAGTTACGAGTGGTCTCATCATCAGAACATCAACTAGCTTTGTGGATCCTCTTGTAAGCGAAGAATATCCTTGCTGGAGGTGAAATCCACAAGTCGCAATCTTTACTCATTGCACCCATCGTGTAAACAGCCGCTGCTGATGGTAAGCCATAGAAAAGTTTCCTTTTTTACTTAAAAATTGCCAAGAGCTTTCTCACAATATAGCTTTAGAGCCTAATCGTACTGATGTTGGGAGTAAAACAGACACACATGAATGTGATGTTGAAATAATTTCCCTTCAAACCCAAAAAGCACATCCGTTCCTTCTTAGCTGTGTTCTTGGTTACTGCTCCAATAAAAGCCTTTCTTATCCATTCGCCGCTTCCAAATGTGTTCTTCATACAGTTGCTATAGAACACCGTGTAGCTTTCTCTTGTGATAATTTTAATCCCTTTCCAACGTACTTTTTGCACAAAAACGCTAATTCCATGAAGGCTGAGGACGTTCTAAGTTCCGATATACAAATAATTATTTACATATCCAGACTAGGATGCTATTATATGAAGCTAAAGTATAGACACTGATAAAGTGGACATCAAAAGGTTAGAAATGTTCGAGCTTTTAACAACATTTTTTCGTTTGAGTTGAAATAATTTACAGAGGTTGCTCCTTTCGATCAAAAGTATAACAAAAAAGTTTTTACAAAGTATGGATGTATAGAAAAATATTAAGAAAATGTTCTGC